>OW804096.1:16469965-16570397 GCA_942159475.1 Sthenelais limicola | reverse complement strand
AATGCACTGAGCAGATGTGCGCATGCGTGGCGTTTATCAGACAGGGCGGAGTTAGGAAGCAATGATTGACATGTGGTTCTTATTTTGTGATTAAAACATTTAGATTATTGATAATAGATGTGATGTGTTACAGACAAATGAGTCACAAGTATCAGTATTCAAGCTGATTCCAATGATAATCATTAACTGACTCGTTGTTTTCAGTTGCTTAGAATCTTGCACTTGGGTAAGATTTTCAGGAAATGTACAATTGGCAGCTGTACACATTTAGTAAATTCTGCTAAATTAGGCTGCAAGTTGGTCAGTACTAGGTAAATCCGAGTATAATCAGCATTGCATTGATTCTAGCAATCTGTTTGGTTAGGTTGGACTGTATTTTGAACTTTATTTTCGTCTGAAACTCGGGTTATTTGAGACGATTGGTGAAGATGAATTGTTGCTACTCAACTTGTGCAATATTCACGCTCCTTCAACCAACTCGTTTTTTAACTTGTATTTAAACGTTTCGCCAATATCTGGGTCAGATTTTCAGAAAATGTACAATTCACCTTCACCAATCCTCTCAAATAACCCAAATTTAATAATAACTCACATTTAAGACACAAATGTGCTTCAAAATGGAGTTTAACATAACAGAACTGATACTTTAAATGAATGCGATACCAAATATACTCAGATGTACCTGGTATTCATCATTTTTCAGCCTAATTTAGCGAAATTTCCGAAATGTGTAGAGCTGCCAATAATTTATTGAACATTTTCTGGAAATCTGTGCCATGTATTCATACGATTCAATGCAGTAGATATCCCAAATATGATTACATTCCGACAAAGACATCTTGTAAATAAAACGGTTAGAAAAACTAGTTACTGTAAATGAATTAATGTTCGCGCAGTATTTATTTTCGCTATTTTCGCGCACCCACCTTTGTGCGCGAAAATAAATCCTGCTCGAAAGGTATAACTATTGCATAAACAAGGTGTGAGACTTCCTTGCTGCGCGAATTTAAATCCACGCGAAAAGCTGTCAAATTACTTAGTGCGCGAAAATAAATACAATTACAGTACTCCTTTTCCTGTAACACATCACATATTATGTTAAATCTATGTATTGCAACTAACAAAATATTAATATACAGAAATGAGTTCACTTTCCCAATACTGACCCGAATATTGTTTTAATCATATTTTCATACTTTCCCGTTGTAACTGGGTTATTACTGATTTCTATTTTCCTTTTTCAGTGTCTGACACATTTCTCGAGGACTTCCTGTTGACTCACGTGATCTTCATGCCTAGCAACCACTTGTGTCCGACGCTGATGGCGCAGTATCCTTAGCAACCAGTACAGCCAATATCGCTGTCGCAATCTTATCTTATCTTAGTGTATGTTTAGCTATGTTTGTGAGGGTTAAACAGTCTCTGCTTTAATATTGGACTCATAAAGGCCAATGTTTTTATAGCCTGTTTTCCTGGCTAATTCTGATTTCTTTAAATTTTGATTTTGAAACTTAAACTTCCCCTTTAATTTGTTTGTGACACATTTTTATCATGGTTTGTGAGAATAATTATTGGTCTCGTAAATGCCAATGTTTTGTAGCCGGTTTTCATGGCTAATTTCGATTTTTTTAAATTTTGATTTTGAAACTAAACTTCCTCGTTAATTTGTTTGTGACACATTTTTCTCATACTTCCTGGAATTAATCAAGAGTGTTTTTCTTTTTTAATTGAATATCTGAAGTTGTAATGTGCACGTTTGTCATGCTTGGCCTGTAAAATGTGTCATCATTTATGAATAATTCTGTGACGTCTCAGTCGTCAATAAGCGAGTCCGGAGGCAATTCATTATTCCCTTAATACATTGTCTGTCAGGATTAACTCCAAGTCTCCAGTTCCAAATCAAGAATTGCAGTTGCACATTAGGGTCAGATCTTCAGAAAATGTACAATTGGCAGCTGTAGTCATTTAGGGTATTCTGCTAAACTAGGCTGAAAAGCTGAATATATTTGGTATCGCATTGATTTAAAGTATCAGTTCTGTTATGTTGAACTGCATTTTGAAGCTCATTTCTGTCTTAAATGTGGTTTATTTGAGAGAATTGGTGAAGGCGAATTGTACATTTTCTGAAAGTGCTTGAACATTAGGAAATATTGTGATTTGTTTTCATGCATACACAAATTAAGAAGTTTTTATTGAATATCCTAATGTGTACTATCATTTTAATCCCCCTGATCTCATCTTTTCAAATATGATGATATCTTAAAATGTATTTTTTGCGATATGTGTCTCATTTGTCTATAACACATCACAAATGTGCGTCTGACGTCACAAAATTGATATTTCACAGGATCTCTTTGTAGGAATGTTTTTATATGATGACGTTATCCAAAAATACATTTTTTGCAACTTGCGAAATATTCCTGTAACACATCGCATAATAATAATTATAATAAAATAAAGATTATAATAAAAAGATCAATTGAATATTGAAAACCTGTAATATGCTTGTGTCGTATTATAAGAAAAAATGCCTCTAAAATTGTAATTTAATTAACCATAACTTATTATTGTATCGACACAACCTACTCTCGTAACCTTACTTATTTTTTGTAAAATAATTTTGGCAAATCAAGCTGTCCTGAGAATATTTGTACTGTACATATGAAAATGTTCAATATAATATTTGTAAATCAAATCAAATCATTCCTTGACCACTACAAGTTACCATGCAGCCACTAATTCAGGCGGTGGTGGAGGAGGAGGGGACGCGGACTATGCACTGGTCAACAAGAAGAAGGTGGTGGTGTTTGTGGAGGAGTGGGTGAACATTATAGGAGACGCCTTCTGGGACGATAAAACACTTATTGCCTTTTTAGAGGTAAGATTAATACGTTTACAGTATTCAAATCTAATAAATACAATAATTACTTACATATGTGGGTCAGATTGTCACAAAATGTACAATTTGCAGATCACCATATTTTGTAAATTCTGCTAAATTGGACTGAAAATTTATCAACACTAGGTATATATGGGTATATTTGGTATTGCCTCGATTTAAACAATCGGTTTGGTTATGTTGAACAGTATTTTGAACCTGATTTTTGTCTTAAATTTGGGTTATTTGAGAGAATTGGTGAAGGTGAATTGTACATTTTCTGAAAATCTGACCCATATATCAGATCATATTGGGAGGTCATATATTATTTATATGGACCTTATACAGTACAGTCACAAAGTCGTACAATTGTTTTATCAAATAGGTCAACTACACTATAACACTCCTGACTCACCCATTTAATTTTTCTTAAATAATCTTCAATCAGCTTTCATCCGTATTTAGGCCAGCATGATGTCTTTTTTATTAATTACATACAATCGAGACTTATAAGGCCAACGAAATAATAAGTATGTTTACCTATCAGTTCTGCAGTGACCAGATGTGACTTTTATTCTTTTCAAGAATTGTGTAACAATATTGTTTTGCAATAATACTTCATTATATAATGTAGTCGCTGTAATAAAATGTACTTTTAAAAAGAGATCGGTTGTGTGAATAGGGGATTTGCATGTGTCACTACGCATGTCTATTACAGTGCATCCTGGGATGGAATCTGATGAAATCTGGCATAGAAATGATTGCCAACATCTTAATCGAAAATTGCAAGAATGTTTCCACCAATATTATCATAGCTTATATACATGATCTATGAAAACTAAATGCATGATGGGGAAGATGGAGACTTGTGATATGGAAACATGTATAACACATGGATATAGATATTTATTATACATGCATTGCTATGAAAACAACGTATCTAGAGTGATTTACGCATAGTGCGTATTTCACCAGTGATTTACGTGGGGGTTGTCATGGCAACCAATCTGTTTTTTTCACCAAGGTTACCGGTAAAATTCAAATTTATGACCTTTTTTTTTCTATTTTCATTATTGATAGCATGTATAATAAATCTGTTAACTAACTTGTTGGCATCAGTCGCTTAGAATATGGCACTCGTTGCTATGCAACTCGTGCAATATTCACACTCCTTCAACCAACTCGTTAGTTAACCTGTATATATGTATAGTTAGTTAATAGTTAGTTATCCTGTATATATCCTGTATATCACATGCTGAACATGGCATGTTTTCCATAGATTTAAGACTGTACCATAATTCCATGCGAATCAAGATTCAAAATGGCGGCTATGCAAATCCCCTATTGATGTGAAATATTCAACAGATCAAGCTCAATGGTTAAAACTGCATGTCATTGCTACTTTTCTCCTATTATCACCCACAGGAGCTGTACAGTTCGGTGGTAGAAGAGAACCTCAAGATGAATGGCAGTCTACGCGAGATTCTGACGTCACTAGAGAAGATCATGCAACCCAAGCTCAGGTCAGTCAACCCACTGCTGTCAGCACTTCACTGTATGGGCCTTAAAGTTGCAGTCTCAGCTATTTTGTGACAAAACAAATCTTACCAAAGTTACTCATTATTATGACTTATAGGACTGAATTTATCAATATTCTGCCACAGTTGTATGTTTAAGAATTTAATGTCAAATTGGCCGGTCACCCTGTGAGTGATTAAAGGATTAAAGATCTCCACTTTGGGTCTGTGGGTGCACTGTTCGGTGTAAAATACCGAGGTAAAGCCGAGGGATTATACGGGTCAGATTTTCAGAAAATGTACAATTCATCTTCACCAATCCTCTCAAATAACCCAAATTTCAGACAAAAATAAAGTTCAAAATACAGTTCAACCTAACACAACAGATTGCTAGAATCAATGCAATTCCAAATATACTCGAATTCACCTAGTATTGGCCAAATTGGAGCCTCATTTAGAAGAATTTACTAACTGTGTACAATGTGTACAGCGGCCAATTTTACATATTCTGAAAATCTGACCCATACATCACATAGTGCACTGGCAGACCTAAAATGGAGGTGATTAATATGGTTAGTCTCTGCCTCAGGTTGTTATAGTGTGTGCACTGTACAAGGCAATAAAATGCCCAAAGCCGTCACAGGAAAGGATTTTGGCACATCTCCAAAAGATAATTTAGTTGTACGTTTATGAAGCCCTGAGGCAAAAACAACCAGACACAATCCTCCAAGACTTTGGTCAAATGTGATGTGTTTCAGGAAAATGAGTCATAAGTCGCAAAAATGATATTTTTTAAAGTGCTTATTTGACAAGATCACTTTTTTGGAATGTTCTGATTTTGGGGGAATTTATTACTTATAGGTATATCAATCGATGTATCAAATTTCAGGACAATGTATGTAATATATTCTTTCGTTTTAAAGGTCCTCGTATGGACTACATTTAGTTACTTTACTGTTTATTGACCCCCAGAAATATTGGTATTTCACAAATGACTTTTAGGTTGGTTAAAAAATAACAGAACAATAAGTAGAAAATATTCAGTTTTGGACCGATGTTCACCGAGAGTGCAGCTTTAAGTCCCGATGTAATGTTGGATTGAACCATTCTTCTTTTTTTTTCAAAAGCTTTTATTCAGTGGTGCCCAGCTGCTCTCACTCCAAAGGTGATTTTCGTAGGGAGCTAAGCATACTACATACAGTTATATACATCGGTGCAGTGTTACTTCGGTTACCTTTCAATATTTTACAAAAATATAAGTTTCCTAGATCAATTAAATTACATTTACACTTGACTATATGTCTCTAATATATATTTATATACATTGGGTGATAACAAGGTTAGGTTAATGAGATGAGATGTAATGGGGTGATATGAGGTGGTTACATACTGTCTAATGAGTT
Organism: Sthenelais limicola; assembly: GCA_942159475.1. Lineage (NCBI taxonomy): Eukaryota > Metazoa > Annelida > Polychaeta > Phyllodocida > Sigalionidae > Sthenelais > Sthenelais limicola. The sequence continues at coordinate 16,564,599 of OW804096.1, read as the reverse complement.
ATACAATTCAGCAGTCGTGATATATATATCTATATGTGATCCGTTTTAGGAAAATGAGTCATAAGTCGCAAAATATGGATTTTGAGATATCATCATATTTGAAAAGAGGAGATTAAGCCGATTCCAATGATAGTAAACACTTAGACACCTAATAAGGATTTCTATATTTTAACTTTGATATTTTTATTTTTGAAAAAAAAAAAAAAGGTTTGCAATGTTTCTGGATGGGTAATTACTAGTAAAGTAACTAAATATAGTCCTTACAATGGTCTTCAAAACGCAAGGATATATTTAATACAATGCCCCGAAATTTGTGATATAGATTTATGTGACTATAAGTGCTGAACCCTTTAAAAATCAGAACATTTCAATAAAGGGATTTTGTGTAAAAACACTTTGGAAAACATCCATTTTGCGACTTATGACTCATTTTCCTGACAAATCACAAATCTTCTTTGTATGATGTTACAGCAGGAACAGGTCCTTCAGTTTGCACCCAGGTGTCGCTGGACTTACAATAACTTATATATAGAGGTAGAGAAGAGTTAAGAGAAAATTAGAAAAAAGAATAGAAAGGAAAAGTGTTCAAGTTGTGAGCCCTGAATAGAGCTGAATGAATATACATACCTGCATGTCAGAGAAATATTCACATGGGTCAGATTTTCAGAAAATGTACAATTCGCCTTCACCAATCCTCTCAAATAACCCACATTTAAGACAAAAATGAGCTTCAAAATGCAGTTTAACATAACAGAACTAATACTTTAAATCAATGCGATACCAAATATACTCAGATATACCCGGTATTCTCCATTTTTCAGCCTGATTTAGGAGAATTTTCTTAATGTGTAGACCTGCCAATTGTACATTTTCTGAAAATCTGAGCCATATAGAGGTAGAGAAGAGTTAAGAGAAAATTAGAAAAAAGAATAGAAAGGAAAAGTGTTCAAGTTGTGAGCCCTGAATAGAGCTGAATGAATATACATACCTGCATGTCAGAGATATATTCACATATTATTTATTATTGCTGATGAGATAGGATGAATGATATGCTAGTCTGATTGCACCATTATGTTCAGCAAGATAATTTACTAAGCAGCAGTTTACTATGTATATAGATCAACTGTGTTCAATATTTGCATAGTTTACCCAGGCAGGTTTTTTTTTCATTTGTTTAAAGCATTAGAATCAGGTATTCTCCTCAATTCGAGGGTTTGGATATTCCATAAAGAGGATGTTTTATCAATACTTCGTAGATATAGGTTCCTTTTGGTAATGTTTCTTTTAAGGGCAGCTGCATCATTTTGTCTTGTGGCTCTGATTTGGGTTTGCTAAATATTAAATAGCTTTCGATCGTTTATAGGCTTCAAAGATATGTCGATTTCTTCTTTCAAAAAAGTTACAAAGTTGTTACATGTATGCAAGGTGCCTGTTAGTTTAGATAAACTCCACCTCTCGGAGGCCCTTCAATATTACTTGTTTCATATTTAACACACTAGGTGGCACCAACGATTGAAGGTCCTAGCTTTGATGATTTGTCACACGAAGGACCTTTGCTAAACTTGTCTCATCGATTTGTTCACAGGTCGTTTACTTTCTCTTGATGTTTTATTTCTAAAGACCACCATGTCAAGAAGTTTTCCCGAGTAAGCTACTCACATTTGTGGACTCTTAAATATGCTCTCTCTAGAAAAGGATAGTTTCTTTAAGTCACTTCATAATGTTATATTTCCAATGGTATTTCTCTCAGCAAGTTATAGGCTATTGTAACCAATTGTAGCGCAATTTATTTCTGCTGTTTTGCCATAATGATGGTAGTCAGAAAGGGGCCAATCTTTGGGCACTTCAACCGTATTATAATTATGGAGCTTGAGGCTTGAAGATATTTTCTTCCAACAAAATCGGTCCCGCAATTTCGTATTCTTTGATATGGAATGTATTGAATGCTGTTAATTTCCTTTGAGGAAATGACAGATGAAAACAAGATTCTGTTCATTGACCCTTTCAACTGTTTATGATCAGATCCTATAGTTTCAATATCCGATAAGCAATATAACCAATGTCGCCACAAACAGTTTACCCCTTCCTAGGAAATTTCAAACAAGTCAATTTTAATTCAAACAAATTCTGTCTATTTTGGTCATTGTGTAATTATGTATCACCGTGATTATGACAAAATTACTGACCCTATATCCGTCTATTATGTGGGTGAGATGTTCAGAAAATGTACAATTGGCAGCTGTACACATTTAGTAGATTCTGCTAAATTACGCTGCAATTTGGTCAACTAAGGTAAATTCGAGTATATTCAGCACTGTATTGATTCTAGCAAACTGTTTGGTTAGGTTGAACTGTATTTTGAACTTTATTTTCGTCTGAAATTTGGGTTATTTGAGAAGATTGGTGAAGTTGAATTGTACATTTTCACTTTGTCAATTGCACTTTTTCTGAAAATCTGACCCTTGTATAGAATGATACATGGAATACAATCGCAGTTGAGTCCGGGTTGTTCCAGTGGTATCCTGATAATATGTGTTTTTTGCGGCGATATATTTTGTTGATTATTAGCAAGATAATTATTCAGCGATCATTAATCAAAGATCTGTTGCCTCTGCAAGATTAATCAAAACTCAAGGATTTCCTTTCATCAGTTGGTATTTATTACAAATATAGCTGGCATAATGTGAATCAGATGAGATATCCATCGGGTATATTATATACAATTAATGACAATAATATTTACAGTAATAATTGGAATGGAATAGTCGTGAAGCAAAGCGGGGACAACAATTGCATTAAAACATATCGTATACAGTGACACTATCTATAGGTAAAATACAAACGTTTTATGACAAAGTATACGGTATCCATCTATACTTCCATAATAAAACATCTAACAATGACATTGAAATTGCAACTGAGTTGACAAGCTCTATTAAAACTTTTTATTTCACTCAAATAAAATTAATAACAACAAAGTATGGCTTACGACCACTTTTGGATCTATTTGGAATCCATATAAAATTTAAAATGAATCTAGAAGTACATCTTTTAGAAAGAATTTGTTCTTTCTTCGATTTTAATTCTAATAATGTATTTATTTTTTTTAGAAATAATCCCGCGTTATTAACAGCTTTCTTCCAACTTCCACATAGCGTTCCTCTGGTTCAGCTTACCATTAAAATCATTCCATGATATTATTATATACAATATTAGAAGTCATCAGACTATTTTGTTAATTTTTAAATCTAAATAGACTAAAAGCAATCATATATTAAAACTACATTTAATTCCAAATATATCAATTATTTGACTTAATTATTGTTTTTGATGATTACAAAAAATGAATAAATATTTAAAGGGGTATTAAATTATTAAATGACTGGAATTTTCAAAAGTTTATCATGTGAGATACCAAAAATCTAATTTCCACAACGTTGTTAATAGGATAACAATCCCAGTTCTTTCATGTATGTCAGCATTCCATATTTATCTAGGAAATTACAAGCCACGAAATGTTCTGCCTCATTTAGTGACACAGATCTCGAAAATGGCTCCTTTTTTCTCTCTCCGTTATTTGAAAGCGTTTATAGCGGGCAAATTAAAAGCCAGATTAATATCATTGTTAATAAAAATCGACACAAATTATTCATTCGATAAGAAACCATTTTTTCGTAAACGAACAATCCGTTTCACACATAAAAGGCAATTCGAATTCTTTCCTCCATTAGAAGAACATACAAATTCTTTCTACTAAAGCTAAAAGTATGAAGCATATGCACAAATCATGGTGTCTTGCACACCGAGTGCATAAAATGTGTGATGTGTTTCAGGAAAATGAGTCATAAGTCGCAAAGTTGATATTTTTCAAAGTGTTTTTTTCACAAGATCACATTGTTTGAATGTTCTAATTTTTGGAGGGTATAGCACTTATAGCTATATCAATCGATGTATCAAATTTCAGGACAATCTATGTAATATATTCTTTAGTTTTAAAGGTCCTCATGTGGACTACATTTAGTTACTTTACTGTTTATTGACCCCCAGAAATATTGGAAACTTTTTTTTCAAAAACGAAAATATCAAACTTAAAATCTAGAAATACTTATTAGATTATTAGACTGTTTACTATCATTGGAATCAGCTTGATCTCCTCTTTCCAAATATAATGGTATCTCAAAATCTATTTTTTGCGACTTATGACTCATTTTCATGAAACACATCATAAATAGGTGATGGCTAGTGTATTAACTAATATAAAATATACAACAATAATAATTCGCAAGCAAGAAACATTATAGGCAGAATTATATAAATCATTATGCCTTATTGCATTCAGGAATCAAATGACAGAAATATGCACCATTTTGTCACCATTTAAAATGTAATTAAAATTACATAATCAGCCGTATTCCATGGCTATTGCACCTTCAATTCTGTACATTTCAAATCAAGTTAGGTATTATATGATATTAATACATCTTAGTCTATTTATAGTATCTCTCTTGGTTTCGTTCTTGAGATCCCTTTATACATTAGAAGCTGCCATTTTTCATGTTTGGATCTCCTGGCATTCACTCAATTTTATTTACATTTTGAAAAGTCGACAACTTTTTCCTTACGGCCCCTTTTTACAATCGATTTTCAAATGGTAAATCAACCCAGATTTCTAACATAGCTAATGAATTCATAACCAGTTAAAAATGTTAGATTTAAAATCTACAAAATATGGACGATCATACTGTTAAGACCATAGTCATCACGTGATAGGACGGAGCGATCTGATTGGTCCATGCAAATGGGACGGCTGTTCTGATTGGACGTTAAACAGTAGGTGTTCCTTGCATCCCATGCGAGCCTCGCAGTTATTGGCTCGTTTCAGATCACGTGGACGGAAGTTGCCTGTAGCCTGACGCTCATTGGTTTATATGGTAGTTTCGTGGCGGTACTGGAAAATATAAAAGTTGGAAAATTGAAATCAAAGTTAAAGTTAGTGAATCTTGGGGTGGAAATCACTCTTGAATGAAATGATGGGTGCAATACTGTTCAACAAAAACCTTAGCAACAGAAATATAAATCTGTATTTGCCCTTATCGCAAGGGTGCACTAAAAGGTGTTATATATCGAAGCATTAAAGTCACAAAATAAAATTAATGTTTACATCTCCTGTCCCAAGGGGATAACCATAATCAAAAATTGTTATTTAGTTATTTAGGGCATTATCCCCCTGTACGCCATTTTATTCGGTTGTATTTATTGTTATCAATATGTTGTGCTAATATAAATCATTCTTTGATATTGTATTATAGAATAATGCAGTGCATTAATGATTAGAACCAGCATTCAGGGATGAAACAAGGTTCATCCTTCATTCTGTTCTGACAATATAGATCGCCATTCCAACATGTACTCACAGCGAAAAAGCAAGCATTAAATGAAGTAAAATAACAAAGTCGTCACATTATTCACACAAGCAGTTAAAACCAGCAAAATAAAGGGAATGTTTGGGGAGAAACAAGACATTGATACAATGAATCTGACAAGCTTTCACATAAATAACACAAATGAAGGAAGGGATCTGTCGGCCATGACTAAGAGATAAACCTATTCTACACTAATCTAATCCACAGGCAGTCTATCTAAGCTCACGTCTTCTCATATCAGATTTTGCGATTTGGGGCGAGGTTTTCCCTCAGTTTGGAGGGACTCTCTCAACTCTGAGCCTAGACTGGAGATACTTTCCCTCAGTTTGGAAGGATTCTCTCAACTCTGAGCCTAGACTGGAGATACTTTCCCTCAGTTTGGAGGGACTCTCTCGGCACTGAGCCTAGACTGGATGGTTTGCTTCCCCAATATTTGGTAGCCAACCCTTAAATCACAGGGTTATGTATTTTGGCTTCTGTGAACTGACATCTATGGGTATAAGGGTCAGATTTTCAGAAAATGTACAATTGGCAGCTCTACACATTTAGTAAATTCTGCTAAATTAGGCTGCAACTTGGTCAATACTAGGTAAATTCGAGTATATTCGGCATTGCATTGATACTAGCAGTCTGTTTGGTTAGGTTGAACTTTATTTTCGTCTGAAATTTGGGTTATTTGAGAAGACTGGCGAAGTTGAATTGTACATTTTCTGTAAAATCTGACCCATATGCTTGGGGTAATATGTGTAATTTCTTTTTCAAGGCCTTGACAAATTCAAGGCCTTGACAAATTCAAGCCCAGCCCGAACCATGTTACCAATTGTACATGAAGAGGGTGTTAAAGCTACAAGAAATATACATGACAGACCACCAAGTGGCCGTTACTTAGAAGCTATCGACTCTATGAAAGATATTCTAAGCAAGCTACCATCTAACCACGAAATTTTCCTGCTAGGTGACCTGAATATTAACTTTGGCGATGATTCTGCACCAGCCAAAGAATTAAACAAGATGGCACAACTATTCCAACTAACCCAATTCATTAAATCACCAACCAGATCCACCACCTCCACTGCCACTGTCCTCGATCATATATACACAAATTCACAACACATTCATAAATCCGGAGTCTTAAATCTAAATATATCAGACCATAATCCCACCTACGTCATAAGGAAAAAAGTAAAAAAACCCTATACTAAGACGTCATTTGAAACTAGGAGCTACGTCAATTTTGACGAAGATATTTACCTACAAATACTCAAAGACCATGACTGGACAGAATATTATACTTCTCGCGACCCCAACACCTGTTGGGAGTACATGGAAGCTTTTATTTTCCGGATTCTTGATCGCATGTGTCCTGTCAGGGAGTTCAAAAACGTCCGATCCCGATGTGATTGGCTTAATGGTGAAATATTCAATCTTATGAAGCAAAGGGATAAATATTTTAAGATGGCCAAGAAATATAAATCACCTGATCTATTCGACCAGGCCAAGCTTCTCCGGAAAAGAGTAAATAAAATGGCTAAAACATTGAAAAATGACTTTATCAAAAACTCCCTCTTACAGTGTACGGACAACCCCCATAAATTCTGGGGAAAAATTAAACCACTAATCAGTCCTGATAAAGTAATTAGCTCTGATCATATCCTCCTTGAGGAGAATGATTGTCCTATTGACCCTAACGAGGTCCCGAATACATTTAACAGCTATTTCGCCTCAATTGGCTCAAAATTAGCAGATAACATCAACCCCTTAACCCCACTTGAAGCCAACACCTACGCCGCTAATAACCATCAGGACAAAACCTACCCCATCTTCCAATTCGATGGAATAGCCAAAAATGACTTACGTCAATTGATCCGTTCCCTTCCTCAGTTTAAGTCATCGGGACTCAACCATCTAAAAACTCCCCTTCTGAAAAAGATCTTACTTACATTAATTGACCAATTTAAATATCTAATTGAAGTATCCATGATATCAGGTCTCATTCCGGAGAAGTGGAAGCTTGGTAAGGTATCACCACTTTTTAAAGCCGGTAACTCTAAAAACCCCGGCAACTATCGTCCCATAACGAGTATCTGCCTCCCGGCAAAGGTATTAGAAAAAGTTATACAAAAAAAACTCATGGCCCATCTTGAGAATAACAATATTTTATATACTAGCCAATTTGGCTTTCGCCCAGGTTTCTCAACAAACGACGCTGTTGTATCTTTTCTAAACCGAGTGTACGATGCTATAAATAGCAAACAGGCCTGTAGAGCGGTGTTTTTGGACTTCAGGAAGGCCTTTGATACTGTTGACCATCAAATTTTATTGACTAAGCTTAGTAACATCGGAGTCAGGGGTAATGAGTTGAAATGGTTCAATAATTACCTCCACGAGCGGCAACAATATGTAACAGTTAACAATAAAATATCTTCCAAACAACTTGTCACATGTGGAGTTCCCCAAGGAACGACCCTAGGACCCATTTTATTTTCGATTTATATTAACGACCTTCACTTGCACGCCAAACACTCCTATCTACAACTCTTTGCCGACGACACCATTATATGTAAAATTGGCAAAGACACTGAGTCAGTCTCACGTGATTTGCAAATTGACCTCAATCATATCATGCTTTGGTGTCGCAACAATAAGATTTCACTTAATGAAGACAAATCAAAATCAATGACCTTTTTCAACTGGCCTTCCCTGGAGTCCAAAAAGAGACCAACTCAAACGCCCTCTCTCTCTTATCACAACTTGCTTTTAGGCAACAAAACTCTTGAGGAAGTAAATGATTATAAGTACCTGGGGACGGTCGTCGATGGTCCCCTGACATTTAAGAAGCACTTACTCAATACCAGGAAAAAGGTGTCTCACAAGTTGTGGCTTTTTAAGCACCTTAGAAGCAGGCTGAATGTCAACTTAAGCTCACAGATTTACAAAACCGCAATTCTCCCCCTATTTGACCAATCCGATATTTTTTATGACTCCGCTGCCAAATCTAAACTCACTTCACTCCAAACCCTTCAAAACAGAGCCCTCCGAATTATAACTAGAAGCAATAGATTTCAAAATGTCGATGACTACCACCAGCAATTCAGCCTGCTTCCACTTAGGGAGAGACGGCGTCTTCACCTGCTCCAACAGGCTTACCGAATGCGGTTAAATACGAATATCTTATCCACCGGTTGTAGACAAACTAGACAACACCACCCCCGTAGAATCATGTTTAGATGTCCACTACCCAGACTTGAGCGAATCAGGAAATCAATACATTACAAGATTCCCCACTATTGGAACTCTTTAGATACCAACCTACAGTCCTCGGACACACCAAAAAGATTTTCTAAACTTGCTAGAGACACAGCTATTTGGATTGATCGAAATTATCTTTATTAAATAAACACTCACAAACTTCCTCCTAGTTGAAGGAACCTCGAGTGTATTAACTATTAACTTCAGGTGTATTGATTCCTACTCTTACCCTTTATTTACTTACCCTCTATCTGTACCAGCTGCCTCGACCTTTTCCTCCCCCTCCTTATAGATTTTTAATATCTATATACGCGTAAATACTACCACTTCGCGTACCAAAGTATGTTCTCTTTTACAAACCTTCTTATCCTAGTACCTATAATTCATATGTACATCTAACATGGCTCAGTATTGTCATCTTAACTGAGCTTTGAAAAATTTATCCATGTTTAGCAAATGTATTCTCTCCACCACGTTTATGGTGGTGTCTCTTGCATCAAAACTTAAACTACTTAAATTACCCCATCATCTGCAAAGCCGCCCAAGTGTCGTCGACCTTGGGTGAATTGTATTCTTTGCATTATTAATCACATTCGATCACGGTAGGGCTTTAAAATCTCCCTATGTAGGGAGTTTAGTTCCCACCGACAGTGTTAAATCTTAATTCAGCAAATAAAAGTTCCAACAACAACAAATGTACATATAAATGTACAACAGCTATATGTAAAGCCATACAGAAATTGTGACTATTTTTCCTGTGAAAAAATATAATCCCAGATCGTGCTACACTGATAACATGGAAATACGTTTAATAGTCTAAAACATAGCTAATAAATATATAGTTACATTTAAAGCAAGAGGATTCCATCAAGCAAAGGAATATTTAGATAGATATACGTAGGTAATGCATGTACATGGATAGGGGTGTATACTAGTATAGATCTATGCACTAATATTGAACACATCTATAGAAAACATCCCCAGTCGTAAAGATATGGATTATTCCCATCCAAGGCCAAGATCTTCGTGAGATTTGAAACCATGTTCAATAGCCAAAGGTTTCTAGAGGAAAATCCCACTTTTAAATTTAAATTAAATTATTTTGGGGACTAATTTTGAACAATATGAAACGAATAGGATAGAACATCTGGTATATTTGGTTGAAGTTCTTTGATTTAACCTGGTAATCAATAAGTATTCGTATATCCATATGTATACTGTAATTTCTGATAGGGAATATATAATACAAAGGGAACCATAAATAACACAATTCATTAACTAATCATTGCATCACAATATTAATGAATGTCCATGCGATAATTATGTATTTCCCAACACATGCGAGGAACCACACACACACCAACAATGTTTCTTACCTGGATCTGTGAGCAAAAGATATGTACAAAATATTCCTTAGTTAAATATTGCTTAGTAGTTATGTAGTCGGCAGAAATAATAAATCGGTGGATTTATTTACAGAAAATTGTCATTAAATTGAAAATTCATGAATTCAGAATGTATATGAAAGTCAAAAACATGTTAAGACATAACTATGCTAACCTCATGCAATTCAAAATATCAGTTGGTAAAAAACAAAAAATACTCAACCGTTGAAAATAATAACTTAAAAAAAAAATAAATAACATGACTCTGAACATGCAATTTGCAATAGAAAAATTGACAACAGCCAAAATAGCAAATTAACAATAACATGATAATTCCTAAAACTACCAAATATGACTTTCTCTAGTTTGTATTTTGTGATTAATATTTATTAGGTAATAGAGAAAAAGCGACAGCTCTATCAAATTTCCAATAAGGTCCAATAAATTTTGAAACGATGCCACCTTCTTACTCACTTATGAACTAGGTTACTTGCAAACGTTAATTTGTGATCTTAATTAATCGTATTTACATCCTACTACCCTTGAATATTACTGGTGCCAATGTTTGGGTCTTGAGTGTTGTTGAATGAAATGTTATGTCTGTGATATTGCATAGGGACCCAATTTGTGTCCTGCATGTATTTCCATTTCCCTCAGATTCCACTCCACAGATGCTTATGAAATTAAAGTAGATCTACCTCCAAGACAACAATCATTTAGGGTTGCCACATAGCCAATTCCAAGAAGAACCCCCATAGTTTTAACATTGGGTCTATACTACGAACCACCATGCACAAATAATTTACTAAATCCTAGTACATTTGGCTACTACAACCATCCCATAAAGAATATTGAAGCTGTTTAGCTGCAATGATTGCTTTTAGGAAATGGAGAATGTATTGAATACATCCTTGTGGTCAAAGATTTGATTTTTAAAAACTAAATGATGCAGTGTAAAGAAGTAGAGATGTCTAATCCAACCCAATGCAACAGCCAGACCGAGTGACTAACTGCTCTATATATTTGACCGCCCCGCCCGCTAGCTCTGTGGCAACCCGCTACATGGTCGTGCAGTGAGTCTAACTAACATAGTCTATCCACAGATGGCACCACCTGTACTTACATTCTCGTGTTTAAGTTGAGGGGTTACGATAAGGAACTTCCCCTTTCCATCATCCAGTAGACTATCATGACTGGTGTCTGGTCCTCTATAACTAGAACTGGTTGATCTATGGCCCAGGCTGCTTTGGCTTGACCGCAGCATTCCCTTTTGCCTTAAGCGGGCCATCATCTGCTCGGGTGGAATAGCATAGGGACGTTCGGGAGCATTCTCTAACTCGAAACTTGTGTTCATCGACCGGACTTCATATTCTCCCATTAAGCGACTTACATCCGGATCTGTGTCTGAAACCTCACTGATGTCAAGGTCATCCTCAGTGTCAGTGAAAGATGTCAGATTGTTTCTCTGGTCAAAGTAATCTTCTTGTATGTATCCCAGGTTGACTATATCAAGCGCTCGCTGAAGCTCCTCAATGGTGGCCTCAGACCGTTTCTTTTTCCACCATCGGTGCATCAACTCACGCACTTGTAGTGTGAGCTCCCCAGGATATTTCAACTGAATGTCTTTGATAAGTTTGAGGGTCTCAGACTCACTGTAGATACCATCGAATAAGATCCAAGCAAGGTCTCTCCAATTACTGCCCACTCTGAAGAAGAGGAGCATTTGCTTGCCAGGAGACATGGGACGGTCTGGTGAAGTCTCAACATCACTGTCACCTCTGTTGAGTGATGTTGCTGAGGATGAACGTTTGCTTCGTTTCCTTAGGGAACGGCCGCGAGCAATAACCCACTGTGGTGGTAAGAAGACATCATCAGATGATGGGACATAAGGGGGAAGGTTATTACACAACTCTGCTGGGGGCTGCACACCTTCAGGCATGACCATGAATGACATGGTCTTGGATTTCTGCACAGTCTTTTTATCTACTTGCTCCATCCACAGCCTTGCTGTCACAGGGTATTGGCTGAAGTCAATAGGACCAGGCTCCATAATACTAGGAGGTTTATCTCTCTTCTTTCCCTTCCTTTTGCCTTTCTTACCCTCAACAATAGTCACCCTTTTGCTGGAGGATGTTGAAGAGTGGGCAGGGGAAACCGGAGCAGGTACAACTGGTGCAAAGACACTATCGTCACTCTTCACTGAATATCCGGAAAACCTGATATTTCTATTAGAGTCCTTCCTGGGGAGACTTCCCATGTCATAACTGGTATCCTGAGGGTACTCCTCAGTGTCTGCCTCTCCTTCAGACTCAGTTGCGTAACTGCGATTGGCTCGATTACTTCTGAGCTGACTGTCATTGTAGGTACCACTATCATAATCACTGACACTTGGTCTGAAATGTACAGGTGGGGGTCGGTAAACACCCCGGGTATAGTTTATAGGTCGGTCTGATTCCTGCCACCAAGGTTTGTGAGCTACACGAGGCTTTGGTTTGTTGTTCTTCAGGTCAGAAGCAATGCTCTCTAATGCAGCTTCTTGCAAAGATTTGCCAGGGTCTCTTGGTGGAGCCTCCATGTCCATCGCTTCAGCATCACTATATATATCACCATCTAGTGTCACTGATTTACGCTTCCTTGACATCTTGCCAGGAACTGCTTCTGTGTCTGACATGGCATCTTTGTACTTCATCTCTGGAAGTATACATTATTACTTAAGATTAGCTATTAAATCTATCTCAAAATATCTCTCAATTATTAATTGAATTTCAGAATTTTGAACTTGGTTAACTTCTCACACAATGCATCATATTTCAGTTTCTTTATAGTCTATATTAAGATCTTGCAAGGAATCAACTCTTGACCTACCCTCATTGGGTTTTTTGGCCTTCTTCCTTCGCACTTTCTCAGGTGATGTCCGTTCTTGGAACTCAGTGCCAGTTGGTCGGTCGCCACCATAAGTATCCATATCAACCACCATCGGTCCACCAGGAGGCAGGTTTCTGATGCTGTCTACTTCCTTCTGAACACCTGGGATTGGGCCTTGATCAGCCTCGATAGGACCCTCAGATAACCAGTTAGCGTTCCTGTTAGTGGGAGACCGAAGACCTGGACGGCTTGGTTTCTTCCCTGCAGTTGGACTCTCATTGGTTTCTTCAGTTGGGTTAGGGAGCATGACATCAGTAGGTTCGACATTTTCTTGAGAGATATCAACTTCTCTAGGTTGCTTGAAATGTGTTGGTTTGGCAGCAATCTTGGGCTTGGCAGCACCACCTGCTCCCCATTTCAAATTCTTAGGCTTCTGTGGGACGGCTGGTTTTGGTGAAGGTGCATTATTTCTGTCTGCCAGTACCTGACTGACTGCTTCTGAGACCTCAGATTTCTCTTTTGGAGCAATTGCCACTTCTATAGCAGTATCAGTACTAAAGGCAGTGTCTATACTTGCAGTATCTTCCTCTTGTGCCCGAGGAGCCTCTGTTAGACTTATACGTTTAGGAGCGACAGCTTCAGTCTCCATCTGCTGGGGTGTAGGATTTATGTCGGCTTCCTGTTCCTCCATCTTGGTATCGGCAACAATGTCAGTGAGACCTGCTTCAAGAGCAAAGCTTTCTAGTTCCTCTTTACCTTTTGTTGCATTACTACTTGCACCCCAAAAGACGGGAGTAGCTGACTCTGAATGGATGCTGCTTCCATCATCACTCTGACCTTCATATCTCAGGGCATCCTCAGTTGTTACCATGGCAACAGCAGAAACAGACTGCAAGATTTTCTGCATCTCATCTTTGTGGTCCTGGTTCTCTTTCCAGTTCTGAGCCACGGTTTGGGTATCTTCTATGGAGGTGGGTCTCTGTGCATTGACAGGAGTGAAAGGCTGGGCAGCTGCATGTCCCTGGTTTGAAGGTTGGTTGGTGGGGTGAGGTCCATACCTAGCAGCAGCAGATGGTAGCCTTTCTCTTTCCTGGTGACCGACTGATGGATGCTGACCAACATCTACAGCCCCAATTGCAGAAGGATGTTGGTCTCCAAGACCATCTGTTGACTGACTTCTCTTAAATTGATTGTTTCCATTTTGACTCAAGTTAGTCTTCATATGTGCGAAGGCTACATCTTCAAGAGACTTGTTGATGTGTTTGATAGGTTGCAGAGGCCTTTCATTCTTTTTGAAGTATCGCTTCCCTCTTGGGTGTGCTCCAGCTTTGCCAAGCTGTACATTGGGCAGTTGCGGCTCATACTGAGCATCGGGAGGTATCTGATCGGGTTGAGGAGCTGGAGGAGGAATAGCAACCTTGGTTTGCTGTGCTGACCAGAGTTGGCTCATGAGGTCAGCTCCTCCCATTGGAGCTTGTCGCTGGCCTCTTCCATGTTGTGGTTGTGGTTGTGGTGGAGGTGGTTCTGTGGGCCTTCCTCTACCATTGCCAGTCAATGCTGCAAATGCTGCATTCTGGAAATCTGCCTGTGCTGCTTGGTGTGCGGGAGGTCTCTGGTGTTGCTGATTTGTATTGGCTTGAGCTTGAGCAGCTATTATATCATCCAAGTTAGTCTCCATGGAACCATGGTGAACTGGGCGAGGAGGCTTGCCTTGCCTTGTTTGTTGTGGTTGTTGCTGAGCTAGTATGTCATCAAGGTTGGTTTCAGAAGGTGTCCTGGCATCCTGATGAAGAGGTCTTGGGCCTGATAACTGAGCATGTTGCTGGTTCCCAGCTGGGTACTGCCTGTCATATTGTTGTGGCCTCTGATTTTGCAGCTGGTTGGGATTTTGGAGTTGTTGGGGTTGCTGTTGTTGACGCATTTGTTCCTGTCCAGCGAGTGCTAGCTCATGCATCCTTTGCTGTTCTTGTAATCTGGCTTCTTCATTTGCATCATATGGCACTGCCCCATACTCTGGTCCTTCTTGCTCTGGCTTATCTTTTTTATCCTTTTTCTTTGACCTCATTGAACCCAGTTTGAAGAAGCCTGCTTTTCTAACCTCTTTTTGCTCCTTGACTGTGTCACTCCTCTCTAGCTGTGTCCCATGGGCAGCTCCCATGACTGTGCCTTCAAAACCATCTGGAGTCCGAGCAACACCACTTTGAGGTGGAGATTCAGGGTACTCCTTTTCAGGAGTAATAGCCATATAGCTGACATCCGGTGTGACAGGAGTATCTTTAGCTACAGGTAGAGGATCCTCATCTTGGAATGAAGTTTCAAGCCCTTTGTCTTTTTTCTTTCCGAAAAGTCCTTTCTTCTTCCCCTTATTATCTGCAGCTTGATCCTCAAAGCTCTGGTCAGCAAGATTCTCCTTTGATTGAGCTCCTTTAACACCCTTATCCTTTTTCTTTCTCATTGATGACAAAGACCAGAATCCACCTTTCTTCTTGGACTTTTCTTGAGCGAAACCTGCTGGCATCAACTGAGCTTCTTGTGGTTGCTCTTGATAAGGTGTTTCAGTCATCAATTGCGTAGGTCTCTGTGGATTCACACCAACAATTTCTTGCTTTTGTTGTTGCAGACCCAAAGCATGCTCTTCACGCTGTTGCTGCTCTTGTAAATGTTGAGCCCAAGCCTGTTGGTTCTGTTGTGCCCCAAATCCAGCTGTTTGCTGAGACTTTTTCCTCATCGCAGCACGGCCTTGGACCCGTGCAGGTTTTTCCTGGTTTCCAGGGGGTTGTGTTCCAGGAGGAGGAGCTTGGTTTTGGTCAGCTAAGACCTGCTGTTGCCCAACACTAGGTTGGTGTTTCTGGGGTGCTTTAGACGATTTGGCAGCTTTCTTTTCCTCACCAGCAGCAATAAGAAAAGCAACCTCTTCATCTGCCATCTTTGTGGATAGATTATGTGGTGCTTCTTCATGTACACCAAGATGAACATTGTGCGGTCTGAGTCCAGGCCTTCTGAAGGGCTCATCTTCAAACTCTTGTATGTGGCCCTGGGTCACTTTGGCAGGGCCAGGAACTGGGACTGGAGCTGGAGCAGAAGCAGGAGGAAGGTCGTCATCAATATTAGTTTCCGCAGGTGCAGTGGGCTGGGATTTAGCTTGTGGAACTTGTTTCACATCTGCAATCATTTCCTGAGAGCTTCGTTTATCCCATCCTTGTTTCTGACTGAGAGCATTAGCTTGTTTTTTCATTTGAGCTTTGTAGTAACTATCATCGTCATCATCATCAATGACTGTTTCTTGAACCTCAATCTTTGTAGTGGTTTTAATTTCTTTCTGTACATATATTGGCTTTTCTTCATCCTCCTCCTCTGCTTCATATTTAGCTTGTAGTTTCTTTTGTTGTTCCTTCATAGCAAGGGTTAGTGGAGTTTCTTGGCCAATAATCTTGCGTTTTATGGTAGAACGCTCATCATCGTGCTGAGCACCATAAGTTCCTTCCATTTCTGAATCACTACTGTCACTGCTTTCACTACTAGTGCTGCTTCCTTCATCCTGACTGCTCACTATCTCTGCAATTGTAGCTTGGGTTGCCTCTTGTACTTGATCTGCGACCACAGTTGTAGTCAATGTCTCAATTACATTCTCGCCCTGCCAACGCTGCTCTTTTACAGTTACTGTCTTCTTCCTTGTGGGTGATTTCACCTCTTGTCTGGCTGCCACTGCTTCATAAGTCTCCGGACCATCTTCTCTGACCTTGATATTCTTCTTAAAAGATGATTTAGCAATAGTTTCTCCAACTTCTTCCATATGTGGAGTTTCATCAGCGACTGATTGGGTTTCATCTGATGTAATGTACTGTTGCTGAACAGATGCAGTGGAAGTCTTGGCTTTTGGTTTGACGGAAGGCTTTACAGGTGTTACCTTTTCAGCTGCAACAGTTTCAACCTGTAGAGGCAATTCTACTGTAGAAATATCTGTGATCTCTGTTATCTCCTTTACAGTCTCTCTCTGCTTTGGTACTGGTCTGCCTAAAGCTGGCCTGGGCCGTATTGCTTTTGGAGATCCTTTCATAGCGGGTATGTCAAAATCTGGTGGACTTAGCTGCTTTTCCCTTATATCCTCGGCAGTTTCCATAACATCATCATCTTCAAAGTCAAAGTCACTAAGACCTTGTTCATTCTCAGACAAAGCCTCCAAGAGAGCATCAATCTTGGGTTCTATTTTACCGAATGATTGATACGGTTTTGGTATTGGAGCGCCTATCAACTTCATATTCTTCTTCTTCTTTGATTCCCCTTCAGGTGGGCTGTTGGAGGAGAGCGGGCTGGTGGATAATTGACTGGTAGGTGAGATGCAGTCAGTAATGATTGGTGTAGGAGACATAGTAAACATCTCCCTGATAGCTGACTCCTGTGGAGGGCTTTGATGGTATTCCACATCAGAACATTCACTACTACTCTCAATACCCTGCGGTGGTGCTTTAATAAAAGCAGTTCTTGCCGAGTGCTTTGTGGCCCGTGTATAAGCTTTGGGCATCTCCCCAGTTACTCTCATATTCAACCCACTACCACCACTGCCCACACTCCACATGCTATCTGGTGTTCTTGCACCTACTGATCTACTGGGTGACATGGTGTGGGAACGTGTTTGTTTAGGGGAGCGGAGAAGTTCTTCGCTCTTGGCACGCAACCTGTGGGACCCAGGTTCATTTTCATAATCCTGGAGGTATTCCTCACTAACTGCTCGGTCAAACTGGGGTTCCTGCTCAATGTCTTTACTCATTACCTGCCTGTGAAGCTCCCCATCCTTAATTATTTGTCCACTAGAGTAAGATTGGGTAGAAGCACTCTCACTAACCTGATTTTTAGGGGCAGGCTCAATCACAAATTGTTGTTGGACTCGCTGAGGTGGGGTAGAGGTTTCATGTCTGTCTAACCCAGGGGTAATTGAATAGTAGTCATGGGACTGGTGTTGTGGCTGGGACTTTTGAACAAGTTGGGGCCTAATTTGCTTCTGTTCAATTGTCATTTCAGGAGGTGGTCTGTCTTCAGTAGCCTCCTCCTCTATATCCGCATCTGAGTCAGATCCTTCTATATCTTCTACTGATGATGATGGGAAAGCTGAGGACATATATTGGGAATCTTGCCGGTGTTCTCTCCTATGCTGCTGTTGATATTCTGGCTTAGAACGCATTTGTACCTGTCGTCTAGGTGGTTCTTCTTCAGTTTTCTCTATTACTGTCTCTGTTACTTGTTGCCGATGCCAACGTGTGGATTCAGGTGATGAGACGGTTGATGCTTTGCTGCCAAGTATTTTCTGTAGTTGCTGTTGTTGTTTTTGAGCCTTCTTGTTTTGCATTGCTTCCTGTTGTTTCAGGTGCTCTTCTTGTTGAGCCAGGTAGATTTGGAGTTCCTCTTGTTGCTTCTTTTGCTCTTCTTCCATCCGTTCCCTTTCTCTTTGCTGCTGCATTACAAGTGTAGCTTGTTGATTTTTAGCAAATGCCAAGGCTTGCTGGAAGTTCTTGTACTTTGGAGAGGCATTAGGAGATTCATCTGGACTGACTTCCTCCTCTTCCTCATACTGTTGCACAAGCTGTGGTTTCTTCTGTAACTGTGGGCGAGCCGGGGTGTCATTTCTAGGCTGGCGCTTTTGTTTGGTGGGTGTTGACTGTTGATGGAAAATTTCACTAATATCAGGATTTTGGGCATCACCATGACGATGCTCAGTTAACTCAACCACTTTTTGCTGAATTGCTTGGCGCACTGCTTCTTGTGGTGTGTCAGCTGATATCATACTGTTAGATTCAAACTCGGTATCATCTAAATCAGCACTCAAGTCAGCACCTTCAAACTGAGGGACAAACTGTGAGGAGTTCTGAGCATTGTTATGCTGTTCAATCATATCACTGATAGAATACTGCAATTGGCCATCATCACTGACCAAGTAGGACTGTCCATCTTCATACTGCTGCACACTGAACTGACCACCGTGAGCGTCCAGCGATATTGTGATAGGTCCGCCACCATACTGGAGCTCAATCGTACCTGGCTGCCCTGGTTTGCTTACCTTGACACCAGGTGGAAGAGTTCCCTGAGGGACATTGTATGACACTTTCTGACTTCCAGCACCTTGATTCAGTTGTAACTGCTGCAATTGCTGCTGAAGTTGGAACTGTTGCATTTGCTCTTGCATCTGTCGGAGTTGCATTTGTTGTTGGAAGGGTTCTTCTGGAGGTAGTTTGGGAAGAGGTTTCCTCGATTTAGAACTTTGTAGTTGTTGTTGCAATACGCTTACATTTTCATAAATCTTCTCCTGCGGGCTCTCATGATGTGTCTCTAATGGCTGCTCCATCATGATAGGGGTTTGCCTGGCTGACGAGACTTTGGAAGATGATCGGGACCGTGGTCTGGGTACTGGCCGTGGTTTGCCTTTCTTGGGTTCTTCCATGGACATGTATTCTGACTCTGTGTCCTGAATACTTGTCATCTCACTCACATCATCATCCTCATCCTCTTCATCATATGTTGCCATGTTGGTTTTATGTTTCTCTAAGATCTTAGACAGTTCATTATTTACTCTATGAGGGTCATGTACATAGGATGTGTCACTGACAACACTCATACGGTCCTCATACACCGCCCGTGATGGTGGCTCACTCTTCTTCTTCGGTTGCATCTTTGGAGGTTGTTTTGGGGGCGTTGGCGGTGTTTGCTGCTTCTGTTGCTGCTGTTGCTGTTGCACTGGTTCAGACTTTTTTGATTTCTTATCTTTGTTTGGTCTTGTGTATATTGGGAGCGTGTCAGCCTGATGAATTTCATTATATACACTTTCATCTTCTATTGAGTCCTGAGATTTGGATTTGGATGAACGAGATTGGTCAGAGTCCTGCTCACGTAGCTTGGAGGAGGAGGACTTCTGGGGCTGCGAATGACCTGCACGCGACCCCTGATCCTCAAAAACCGTTGATGCCATGGACATAGTAGACTCAGACATGAATGACCCAGACCTGTTCATATGACCATGCCTATCTAACCTTGCATCAGAACCATGGAAGTAACCAATTCCATTGCCTCTCCTTATGGAGTATGTCTCTGAAGCTGTGGGGGAGAGATCATAGCCTCTCCGCAAGCTGTCAAGTGAGGCGCTGATGGGAGGTCGGGGTCCAAGCATGGCATTCTTCAGCAGTTGTTTGGTGACTGGGTCAAAGTCTGGTACAACATCAATGGGCTTCAAGTGTTCATCATTCTCGAGGAAAGGGTTTGCTCCAACTGCAAGTAGTAGTTCTACTATCCTCTGGAACTGGTTCATTGCGGCTAGATGCAGGGCAGTGTCTCCATACACATTCTTCTCATTGACTGCCACTCTAGCTTTGAGTAACATGCGCGCGGTCTCTGTGAAGTCATCCTTGTCCCTCATCCTATGTGGGTTGTATTGGTTTAGAACCACACATTGCAGTGGTGTGTTTCCATCTGAATCCTTTAAGTTTATCTCAGCATCAAACTGGTCTATCAAAGCTCTCACAGTTTCTACATGTCCATTTTCAGCAGCTAAGTGGATAGGAGCTTTTTCCCTCCTGTCAGCATAACACGGTATTTTTATGTTAATGTTTCCCACATCCCCCAAACAGAAGAGCTGAATGAGGTGTATGTGACCCTCTTTGGCAGCTATGTGAGGTGGGATAGCACCGGACTGTCCCTTCTGATAAACATCGGCGTCATATTTCAATAGTGTCTGAACAAGCTGTAGATGACCATACAGAGTGGCAATGTGCAGGGCTCCATTGCCCCGCCTATCTAATAAGGAAGGGTCAGCACCTCTGGATAGGAGCATCCGCACAAGTATCCTGTCAGCTTTTTTGACTGCGATGTGAAGGGGCGTCTCCTGGTTGTGGTCGACAAGATTGCAGTCGGCATTGGCATCAAGAAGTATTGATACAGAGTCATAGAGTCCAAGATCAACTGCAATGTGGAGGGCTGTGACAATTTCTTTCCTCTTGCTGCTGTAGATTGTGTGATGTACAAAGTTTGGATCACAGCCTCGATCCATCATGTACTTCAGGATTCTCGGGTCATCCTGACGTGCGGCCAAGATCAGCGGACAAGCAAACTTCTTTGTTGGCTTATGTTTGATGTCAGAAATACACAACTTCTGGATCTTTTTCTCAGCCTTGAGTTGTTTCTCAAGGATGGTTTTGAATCTGGCCAGATCATTTTCCCTGATGGCGTTGAGAATGTCTGTGCCATAGTCTTTGATGACGGTGGTGACCCCCATCTTGATGAATGGTTTACGCTTGGATGGCTTCCACGATTTCTTACTCCCAACCACCCCAGCTGGTACTCTGAAAGAGAAAAGTCAACTGTATTATTTTTCTGAATGAATACATAATTTAGAACAATCTTCAATCTTTAGAACAATTCTCAACAAAACTGTGAGTGACAGATGGGGTCACAGTGCAATGCCCCTCTATGAAAACAAATTATAAGATTTAAATACAATTGTCATACTTCTAGAGTCATATATGTAGACAAAAGTTCATTACATAAATATCATTTATTTATTCATATAATATATAACATGTAACATTTATAAACAGTCAAAGTTTCCAATGCAATTGTACAAGGTTGTTTGGAATGATAGCTTGGTCACTTTTACTTATACCTGAGCTTATGTTATTGGTTCATATGAGGGTCAATCATCTCCTATAAATCCTCCATTTCACCTCCTAACATTATTAATCTTAGACTAGATCTCAGGCCTATAAATTCTAACAGTAATTATCAAACATTTTCAGACTATGGCTAACAAACAATGTATGGAATATATTGAGCCCACCTAAGCTATGATTAAGGTCAGATTTTCAGAAGATGTACAATTCACCGATCCTCTCAAATAACCCGAATTTCAATTAGCAGAATGTACTAAATGTGTAGAGCTGCCAATTGTACATTTTCTGCAAATCTGACCCATATATGCCTCACCGTATTGGCAATGTAAGCCGGAACTGTTTGCATGTTTGTGGTCACCTCTAGAAATGATACTTGGGCCTAATCACGGACGATATTTATAACAACCTGACGGAACGTGACGTCACCCTAATCCTTATCTTAAATCCTACACCTCATGCATGACCTCATAATTTATAAATAAACCAACAGTAAGGCTCCACTAAGGAGTACCTCTCTTATCTGGACACCTCATCGCAATGAAAAAATGGTGCTGGTTACTTTATATGGGTCATATTTTCAGAAAATGTACAATTGGCAGCTATACACATTTAGTAAATTCTGCAAAATTAGGCTGCAATTTGGTCAATACTAGGTAAATTGTAGAATATACGGCATTGCATTGATTCTAGCTATATCTGTTTGGTTAGGTTGAACTGTATTTTGAACTTTATTTTCCTCTGAAATGTGGGTTATTTGAGAGAATTAGTGAAGTTGAATTGTACATTTTCTGAAAATCTGACCCATACAAATAATGTATAATGATACCTCCTATATAAACACAATCTAACACAACTGATACATACATAACTGGATCTGAGTGTGTCGGGGGTGGGGGGGGGTGTACAATCTGCAGTACGTTCTACACATTCAACAATCTTTGCTAAATTAGGCTGAAAATGGTAAATACTAGGTATTTTTTATGTGTATTTGGTATTGTTTTGATTCATTATTATTCAATTATGCTTATGTTTTAAAAAAAAAAAAATTATTTGGCAGAATTTCACAAAATGTGATATGTCTCATCTCCAATCAAGGGATATACATATTTAACGCATTAAAATACATTAATTACTTTTAAATCCCATGTCTGTCTTGAATTGGTACATTTGAGAGCATCGGTGCAGGCAAATTGTACATATATATTCTGACCTCACTGACCCAACTGATAATCTCAATGGTTGTTGCACCATTCATACCAGTATGAGTCAGTACAGTCAGCCAGTACATGCTATACCACACGCTGTGGTCTACATGTATCATTAACATGCTTGCCATGCTCGTCACATTAGAAACATGTAATGACCATCCTGTTGTTGGTAGAGGAGATCAATAACTGATAATCAATGCACTAGGATGTGTCTACCTGCTAGAGTTCCTGCTTGTGACTCATCTATCTGTGAGGTACAATAGGTGGCATATGTGTACAATTCAGCTTCACCACTCCTCTCAAATAATCCAAATTTAAGACAAAAATTAGGTTCAAAGTACAGTTCAACATAAACAAATACGTTGTTTGGATCATTGGAATACCAAATATACTCAGATATACCTAGCATTAATCATTTGTCAGCGGAATCTTACTGAATTGACTCAATGTGTAGATCTGCCGATTGTACATTTTTAAGATCTAACCCATATGCCGCCTAAGATGCAGTATATTAGTTGACGACCAGACATTGAAGGTCTATATTTGACTACTGACTAAGGCAATCTATATATACCACTATTATGCAACAAGGCATGTATGTATACACATTATATATAGCACACAATATAGCTGTTGACGAGACCAGCTAGATCCAGTACAATGTATATGGGTCAGATTTTCAGAAAATGTACAATTGGCAGCTCTACAAATTTAGGAAATTCTCCTAAAATAAGCTGAACAAATTAAGAATACCTGGTATATCTGAGTATATGTGGTATTGCATTGATTTAAAGTATGAGTTCTGTTATGTTAAACTGCATTTTGAAGCTCAATTTTGTCCTAAATGTGGGCTATTTGAGAGGATTGGTGAAGAGAAATTGTACATTTCCTGAAAATCTGACCCATATAATATATTCATATTGAAACGACGTACAATCTATGATTACTAAAGAATACCCCCAAGGTCCTGCCACATTTTCTGAAAATCTGACAAACATATGGGTCAGGCTTTCAGAAAATGTACAATTGGCAGCTGTACACATTTAGTACATTCTGCTAAATTAGGCTGCAATTTAGCCTAGGCTGCAATTTAGTTAATACTAGTTAAATTCGAGTATATTCGGCATTGCATTGATTCTAGCAATCTGTTTGGCTAGGTCGAACTGTAATTTTGAACTTTATTTTCGTCTGAAATTTGGGTTATTTGAGAAGATTGGCGAAGTTGAATTGTACATTTTCTGTCGACCTGACCCGTATATTGTTTGTTTCACAATGGCTATTAAACGCTTTTGGGACGCTGACGTTTGCAAGTCTTTGTTTGACAATGACGTTAACGTTAACAGCTGACGTCTGACATGACGTTCACATCCCGTCCTCCAGTCAAAAGATTGCCCCCAAACTCAAATTCAAAGAAACAAAGAATCCTTGTTTAAGGGAGATATGGGTCAGATTTTCAGAAAATGTACAATTTGCAGCTCTACACATTTAGGAAATGTTCCTAAATTAGGCTGAAAAACGATGAATACCGGGAATATATGAATATATTTGGTATCGCATTGATTTAAAGCATCAGTTCTGTTATGTTAAACTGCATTTTGAAGCTCATTTTTGTCTTAAATGTGGGTTATTTGAGAGAATTGATGAAGGCGAATTGTACATTTTCTGAAAATCTGACCCATATAATACCAAAGTTTTGAAGGGTTTTGTCCGGTGGTTTTTGCTACAGAGATTCATTCAAGTTCACATTTATACTTTAGAGCCTGACTGCGTTCTGTTGTTATAGGCGCAAACCAAATGCTTTGTTGAGGTGTAAATAAGCCCAATTGATATGTAAGGCATTATATGCCCTTCGGAAGGAGTTACCTCATTTACCTGTCTCTCATATTGACACACCTGAGATTGCCTAGAGACATGATTAGAACACCTGTAATTAACTACTGTATGGGTCAGGTCGTCGGTAAATGTACAATCCCTAGCTAAATCATGAGGTAAAAAATGAGGTTCAAAATACAGTTCAACATAAACAGATCTTTAGGGGCATCGACGCAATATCGAATATACTCAGATATAAAATATTCATCATTTTCTAGCTTAAATTAGCAGAATTCATGAAATGTGTAGAGTTGCTGATTGTATAATTTCTGACGATCTGACCCATGTACACCTGTATACCAGACGTAGGCAGTCTGGTATACAGGTATATGGGTCAGATTTTCAGAAAATGTACAATTCGCCTTCACCAATCCTCTCAAATAACCCACATTTAAGACAAAAATGAACTTCAAAATGCAATTTGACATAACAGAATTGATACCTTAAATCAATGTGATACCAAACATGCTCAGATATACCCGGTATTCATCATTTTTCAGCCTAATTTAGCAAAAGTCCCCAAATATGTAGAGCTGCCAATTGTACATTTTCTGAAAATCTGACCCATATAACACCTGAGGTGTGGGACAGATTGGTAGCCTCACATAAACACAGCCTGCTATTAGCTAAGTGTGCATCTATACACCTGTACCTGGATAAACACAATTAGGATAATTCAACCATTTCTCACATTAATTGTCATTTAATTGGGTCAGGCCGACAGAACAGGTACAATCGGCTGCTTTACACATTTAGTAAATTCTGCTAAATTAGACTGAAAATTATAAAATATGTCTGAGTATACTTGGTATTGCTCTGCTTTAACACATCTGTTCGCTTATCTTTATGTTGAACTCTAGGTTTAGCTTAATTTTGTCTTAAATGTTGGGTTATTTGAGAGGATGGTATATCTTTAGGCGACTTAAGAGGTGACCTCTGCTATCATCTAGATATTTTTAGAAATTCCATTGGACAGATAACAGTCATGGAATTAGTTACAGTACAAATAGTTAGAGACTATATGAATTTCTATGATGTGAGGAACCATATGTTGGCTGATGCATTCTCTCGATTCACATTTCCCCCCTCTTCATCGTTCACACTAGAAAGATTTGGGTAGCTTCGAGAAAACAAACCACTTATTCAACCTCTTTAAAAAAAATCCCCCCACCTGTTTATTCCTTCATTATATTTTACACCAACAACAATTTCCAGAGGTTTTTAAGAAACATATTTCTCCAACAAATAGTTGGTAGACAAAAAGTAACCTGAAATTACAAATGTAATTCCAGGTTACTTTATCTACCAAATTCCTAGCTACTGTTTTTGTTTTTTGCTGAAAGTCCTTATCCCCGAGAATTTCACACTTTTTGTAATACATTTTGTCACGAGAATTCAGAAAAAAGTATACAGTTTAAACACTTTAGATTTCCTTTCCTTACTACAATAGAAACTCGATGGAATGGTTAAATCTATGCATTACAATACCTGGATGACCCAATAAGGACATGCCCTCATATGACCTCAAATTGACCCAGATATGCAAAGTAGGATTGTACGATTTTTGGAATCTCCCAGGAAACCAGGTTACCATGACAGATGATGCATCAACACACTTTCCCCGACCCCTTGCTTCTCTGTGCATAATTTCACTCAGATCGGCAGAGCAAATTTTAAACAATTTTTTCTCACGTATTCTGTCCCCCAAAATGCGTTAATGCTATAATTTGACATAGCTGTCGAAAAAAGAACAATGGTCCTTGCTTAGACACTCTGCCTCGGTTTAAATTGGTTGAGTTGGCATGGTCCGTTAATGTTTTGCCTTTAAAATACTAACATCTTGATTGATTATTTTAACATTTCAACTTAAAAATATATATGTCCTCCTTTCAAGCTGTCACACAGGGCGTGGATGGGAAAAGAGAATTTCAGAAGAGACCCTTTCAACTTTACTTTGAAATCCATAATCAACCTTCCATGGTTCAGTTCTTAATAAAATATGATTTTTCTTGGAAACCTTTTGTCTGCCGTTTAAGATGTATAGTCTGCATATATTATATAGTGGAGAATATCACGTACACATTGAACTAGCGCCAATAAGATAACTTTTCCTTGATTCACATATTCATTTCAATATAAACCTTCCTAGGGATTACTCCTAAAGCAATTGCAAATTTTAGTTGAATCTTAGGTTTTTTCTCTCGCTTCCCCCGCCCCCCACCACCCAATTCCCTATTCATATCGTTTATCTCGTATGTGGGTCAGATTTTCAGAAAATGTACAATTGGCAGCTGTGCACATTAATTAAGTTCTTCTAAATTAGGCGGCAATTTGCTCAATACTAGGAAAATTCGAGTATATTCGGCATTGCATTAATTCTAGCAATCTGTTTGGTTAGGTTAAACTGTATTTTGAAGCTCATTTTTGTCTTAAATATGGGTTATTTGAGAGGATTGGCGAAGAGAAATTGTACATTTCCAGAAAATCTGACCCATATAATATATTCATATTGAAACGACGTACAATCTATTTATTTTTATTATTATTCACTTACGGGCCAATGATTACTTAGGAATACCTCCAAGGTCCTGCCATCACGCTATGAACATTTGGGGAAGGAAGACTTATCATAAGGGACTAGAGCCAGCTGTACCTGACCCATTTGAACCTAATTTAAGCCAGTATATGGGTCAGATTTTCAGAAAATGTACAATTCGCCTACACCAATCGTCTCAAGTAACCCACATTTCAGACGAAAATAAAGTTCAAAATAAATTTCAACCTAACCAAACAGATTGCTAGAATTAATGCAAAGCCAAATATACTCGAATTTACCTAGTATTGACCAAATTGCAGCTTAATTAAGCAGAATTTACTAAAAGTGTACAGCTGCAAATTGTATATTTTCCGAAAATCTTACCCATATCATAAGGGAAACCGGAGAAACAGAGAGAAAACAAACTTCCAGTTCCAGGAAGCGAGCGCTGGTTTTTACCTTTGAACCAGAGCAGCATGGCCTCGCCCAGAAATATATATCCTTAAGCTAAACTCAGTATATTTACATTATAGTGCCAAGGTATTGTCTCAGCAGGTGGGTCAGATCATCAAAAAATGTACAATCGACAGGTCTACACATGTAGCAAATTCTGCTAAATTACACAGAAAAAGGATAAATTGAGGTGATACAAATTCTTTTGTCTGGGAGGGAGTCATGTTGCTTTCCTACTCCTGTTATTTGAGAAAAAAGAATTAGTGTCACACCTCGCCATGTCTCTGACCGGAAAAAGGATAAATACCTGTATACCTGGGTATATTTGGTATAACTTTGATCACAACAATCTGTTCAGTTCTGTTTAACTACTTTGGTCGTCATTTCAGTCTTAATTTGGGATATTTGAGAGGGTTGGGGGAAAGTGAATTGTACATTTTCTGGCAAAATGACCACAGTACTTATTCTTCCACTTTCAGTCTAGAATTCCTCCAAACTCAAAATTAAGCCTCTCGCTCCAAACCACAAAATGCCATTTAAATCTAATTAACACTCCAGGGGCCAGGAAAGCCATTAGCGCAGTAGGCGTCCAATCACTGAATACCATTTTTATCTGATCTGAGAGGCTGTGAGCCTAGACTGTATATATAGCTGAGAGGAAAACTTTGGACTAAGTCCAGTGTGCAGCATACAGTAGAGTATCATGTATCTTAGGGATACTTTAGATCGGTATGTATAAGACGTCTGTTATATTGCTAATTTCCCCCTTCTCTCCTTATATATAGACCATAGACAGAGGTATATAATGAATGTTTTGGGTTCATGCAAAATCCTGTCAGGTCTACACAGTGGAAACTCGCATAAAGATCACCTCTCAGTTTCTCTTAGTCCCGAAGTGCTTTCCTCTCATTAGAATAGCCCCTCTAATGAGACCACCTCGCTATGAGACCACAAATCCTTCCGTTTCAAGGGTGGTCTTAATAGAGAGGTTCCACTGTACTGTTACAATATGGCATAAACCGAAGGCTTATGGCCTTTTAATTCAATATGTTGCACACTGGGACATGTGTCACTGCGCATGTCCGTCACAGTGCATGCTGGGATGGACTCAAATCTCAACTCAAATCTGAAATTGTAATATTTACTCACATTTTGTGAAAAATCGGTCTCAAAGACATGTAAGCTAGTATAATTATAGACCTGTCACCAATGTCACAACCAATGTCACAAACCTTAACAAAATTGAAGTATTGAGCCTAAGTTTTTAAGGTGACTCAGTAGTGATTTTGATTATTGATGAATTTTTCTAAGATTTTTACCAACGATAGTTGACATGAAATAATCATTATTGAGTGAAAAAAAAACATAGGTCACCAGGCTAGTTTTCATGCTATGGCAGTATGGAGATAGAAATAATGAATCATATTTGAGTAATTTTACTACATTTGAGTGATTTATTAACATAATTCGTTTAAAATGGTTCTGACATGAATTCAGACATCAAATTTCACCCAGACATTCAACATATACATACTTATCATCAGATAATGTTTTTTTCCCTCAGATCCTGAGTTAGCCCCCTGGAAGCCCCCTAGTGGCAGTGTGGGGCACTAGCAAAATTGACTTTGGCTGATGACAATCAGCGTTTTAAAAAAAAACTGTTTGATGAATATTTTTTAAATTTAATATGAATGTAGATACAGTATTTACCAACTCATACACAAAAAATCAGGATGGCTTTCCAGGCTAAATTTTTCTATAGTACGACTTATTCATGAGAAAAATTGGGAAAAAAATTAAATTCCTGATTAATATTTGATTTGAACAAAAATGGCTTCATAAATCTTGATGAAATTCTATATGGACACAGCTATCATAGTTACTAACTCGCACACCAAAAATCAGCATGAATTTCCAGGCTGATTTTTTTGTGTTACAACTTAATTATGAGAAAATGGGCTAAAAATGAGAAAATTCTTAATAAATATTTGATTTATACACATATGGCTCCATAAATTTTAATGAAATTTAATATGGACACCAAAAATCAGCATACATTTTCTATCTGAAATGTTTATATCAAGACTTAACATACATACTTTGTCTGCATAATGCTGATATTCCCTGCTATATGCATTGAATACACATATATCAGTACTGAGCTATATGTATTGAATACACAAGATCAGTACTGAGTCACCTTAAATTCCAATTGTACATTATATATTGTTGGCCAATATATATCAGGACAGAAGGATAAAAATAACTTACAGATCTGCACATTTATTCCACCACAATGTAGAGTGTCCAGTGTACATATATCCAAGCCTCAGCTCCCTGCCTATAGTGCACAGTGTACATGTATCCAAGCCTCAGCTCCCTAGTATAGCCTATAGTGCACAGGCAGTGTACAGTGGAACCTCACATAAAGACCACCTCTCTATAGAGACCATCCCTCTATTAAGACCAGTTCTCTCAGTCCCTAGGGTGTTCTCAATAGAGAGGTTCCACTGTACATGTGGGTCAGATTTTCAGAAAATGTACAATTCAACCAGCCAATCTTCTCAAATAACCCACATTTCAGACAAAAATAAAGTTAAAAATACAGTTCAACCTAACCAAACAGATTGCTAGAATCAATGCAATGCCGAATATACTCGAGCTTACCTGGTATTGACCAAATTGCAGCCTAATTTAGCAGAATCTACTCCATGTATACATACAGCTGCCAATTGTACATTTTCTGAAAATCTGACCCATGTATCCAAGCCTTACTTCACTAGTATAGCCTATAGTGCACAGTGTACATATATCCTCACCTCTCTAGTAGTATATCCTATAGTGCATATAGGCCTAATATAGCTGAACCATCAACCCTATACCTTGCTACTGTGTCCGTGTGAATAGGCTTGAATGGGTTGTATGTACAGCTAAGGCCTATCACTGCTCACCTATACATCTATGTATGGAGTGAGGTGCTCTAGAGTTGCTCTACCTCTCAGTGCAGGGAGCAGGTAGTGAGTGAGTGATTGCTGGGAGCAGGGAGTCAACACTAACTGCTCACTACTCACCATGAGCCACTCACCATTATCTATAGACCTATAAGTGGTTCAATGTGTGTGTGTGGGGGGGGGGGCACTGCCAATGTGTGTGGGGGGGGGGGGCGGGGGGGACTGGGGGGACTGCCAATGTGTGTGTGTGTTGGGGGGGTTCTAGTTTATATTGTGTTATACACATATGAACGTTATGTTCATATATGAAGAGCAAGAGAGGAAACCCTAACCTTTGACCTGGACCATTAATGGTCAAACAATATATCAAACAATATATAAGGCTCATTAGTGGTGCCATCTATACAAATAAAGAATTCTTTAAATGAAATGAAACGATCACTCTAAATAATATATTTTTTAAAATCATATACGTACATTATATAAGATAATTAAAATATATTTTTCATGGTAACAGATGGAAGAACCGGATATTATCACCAGTTTGTCAACTTATAAACATGTACCATTTGATATATTATAAAGTATTACTCAATTATTTAGCATAGTTATACAGCCATAATGTGTTAATTAAATGCTGTAGGGATGAGTGAAGTACAGGCAATGAGCTTGGAAGCTAAAGCACCTCCCCTCCCCACCCCCGCAGGTCTAATGTTACACCTGGGTATGTGAGATAGTGGTGGTGAGGCATACAGGTGAGTGTGTCACGAGCACCACAACAAGCACCACAGTGGTGCTGGTGGTGGTGGCACCCAGATACGTCATCAGCGGCGTCTCACTGCCACCACTTCTAGGAAGAGATTTCAGGTCTCACAACTGTAGTGGTTGTCAAGGCTACCAGCCTGATCTTCCACCCTGTAAAGGCAAGGGCTAGTGGCACGCCAGAATTGGACTACCAAAAATTGTTTTGTACCAATATGACAATAAAGAATGTTTCAATAGGGGATTTGCATAGCCGCCATTTTGAATCTTGATTCGCATGGAATTATGGGACCAATGGTACAGTCTAAAATCTATAGAAATCATGTCATGTTCGGCATGGGATATCTATCAATGCTCTAATGTCAATATCCACGTGTTATACATGTTCCAATAACACAAGCCTTCATCTTTCCCATCATGCATTTGATTTTCATAGATCATTTATACAAGCTAGGATATTGGTGAAAACTTTCTTGCAATTTTCGATAAAATATTGCCAAATATTTGTGAATCAGATTTCATTAGAATCCATCCCAGCATGCACTGAGTAGACATGCGCAGTGAGACATGCAACTCCCCTATTGAATTGAATTGAATCTTATGGCCTGGTAGAGGGCCACGACCTGATGTACGCCCAACAAGACAAATACAGAATTATCTAATCTAATAGGGGACTTGCATAGCCGCCATTTTGAATCCTGGATCGCATGGAACTATGGGAGTAATGGTACAGTATAAAATCTATAGAAAACATGTCATGTTTAGTATGGGATATTTATCAATGCTCTAATGTCAATATCCATGTGTTATACATGTTTCCATGACACAAGTCTTCATCTTTCCCATCATGCATCTGGTTTTCATTGATCATGTATACAAGCTACGGTATTGGTGTAAACATTTTTGCAATCTTTGATAAAAATGTTGCCAGAATTTTTATGTCAGACTTGCACCGAATCGTTATTTCTAGATCAGCTGACATCAAAAATATAATTAAATTATCTTTCCTGAATGTGTCCTGAATCTAGGGTGACCCAAGGCCACATCTATTATATAGAAATCTCTTCATGAACAAAGCAAATATTTCAATAAAGAATACTTGAATTGAATTGAATTGAATTGAAAAGGTGCAGAGGATATTCTAGTTCACCAGTCAAAAGAACTCTACTCTGCTAAATGCCCCATGTCTATGTCTTGCTCTAAGGAAATAGTCCTGATAATTTATTCAGAACCCTTAACCTAAGAGTCTCCTCCGGGTAACATCTATAGTGTACAAATTTATAAATTCATTTTGTGGCAGGGCATATTTCTAAAGTTAGTTAAGTATGTCCTAAGTCTATTTCTTGTCCTAAGGAAGTAGACATCATATCTATTGAGAACACTTAACCTAAGTGCCTCCCCCGGGAAGCATCTATTGTATAAAAATATTTTTTATGAACAAACCATCTTTCTCTGACATAAATAATGGGCCAGGTCGTCAGAAAATGTATAATTCGCTTTAGCCAATCCTCTCAAATAACTCTAATTTGAGACAAAAGTGAGGTTCGAAATATAATTCAACATTTTTAAAGATTTGTTTTTACAATTCGACATTAACGGAACTGATTTCGTGAATCAACACAACCCCAGATATACTCAGATATACCCAGTATTTATCATTTCTCAGGCTGATTTAGCAGAATTTACTGAATGTGTAGAGCTGCGAATAGGGGAGTTGCATAGCCGCCATTTTGAATCATGATTCGCATGGAATTATGGGAGTAATGGTACAGTATAAAACCTATAGAAAACATGTTATATTTAGCTTGGAATATTTATCAGTGATCCAATATCAATATCCATGTGTTTTAGATGTCTCTATAGCACAAAACTTCATCTTTCCCATCATACATTTGGTTTCTATAGATCATTTACACAACCTATGATATTGTGGAAAACATTCTTGCAATTTTCCATAAAATTGTTGCTAAACATTTGTATGTCAGATTTGAACTGAATCTATCCCAGCATGCACTGTCATAGACATGCGCAGTGAGACATGCAAATCCCCTATTGCATATTTTCTGATGATTAGACCTTATTTAGAAGGTAGTTATATTAGCGTTGTATTCATTTTCGCGATTTTCACGCACATGTGCGCGAATTTAAAGTGTGTGCAAATATTAAGTTGTGTGAATGTTGACGTCATAGGAGGGATTGTTGCTGCGCAAATTTATATCAGATCGAAAATGTGTGAAGAAGGCCAATGTTAGTTAATTGGGTCAGATTTTCAGAAAATGTACAATTCGCCTTCACCAATCCTCTCAAATAACCCACATTTAAGACAGAAATAAACTTCAAAATGCAGTTTAACATAACAGAACTGATACTTTAAATCAATGCGATACCAAATATACTCAGATATAACCAAAATGTATCATTCTTAAGCAGAACTTAGCAGAAATTACTAAATATGTACAGCTGCCAATTGTACATTTTCTGAAATTCTGACCCAATTATGTATTGGGGAGGAGCAGACTGGAGGCACCCAGGAGGGGGCGAGCTGGCACAGGTTCCTCCAGTAGGGCTGGACAACAGCTGACCACCACCACCTGTGTGGTCCTATGACTGCAGGCAACCAGTATAATGGTATAAAATGTACAATTGGCAGATCAACACATGTAGTAAATTCTGCTAAACTGGATTGAAAAATCGTCAACACTAGGTATATATGGGTATATTTGGTATTGCCTTGATTCAAACAATATGTCTGGTTATGTTGAACTCTATTTTGAACCTGATTTTTGTCTCAAATTTGTGTTATTTGAGAGGATTGGTGAAGGTGAATTGTACATTTTCTCGCCATTTCACCCATAATGGTATTTGTACAGACAACATATCATCAAATAGTGTTATCACCTCTCTGTATGAAGTCATACAATAACAATTACAAAACTATAACCAGGGAACTATCCTAGTGTCCAGGTATACGTGTGTATGAGAGTGCATATTATAAGGGTCAGATTTTCAGAAAATGTACAATTCAACTTCGCCAACCCTCTCAAATAACCCACATTTCAGACGAAAATAGAGTTCAAAATACAGTTTAACCTAACCAAACAGATTACTAGAATCAATGTAATGCCGAATATACTCGAATTTACCTAGTATTGACCAAATTGCAGCCTTATATAGCAGAATTTACTAAGTGTGTAGAGCTGCCAATTGTACATTTTCTGAAAATCTGACCCATATAGTGGGTTTGGTTAAATACTAGATATATGTACCTGAGTAAGTTTCTGTATTGTTTTGATTTAATATATGCGTCTGGTTATGCTGAACAGTATTTTGAACTAGAACTTTGTCTTAAATGGATGTATTTGAGAGGATTGTTGAAGGCGAATTGTACATTTTCTGACTAAATGATCCATTCTATACAGAGGTGTGTAGGCTACAGTGTAACGCCCACACATGTATATTTACATTGTGGCTGGAGGAGGAGGAGGAGGACAGTAGAGTGTGCCTATACATGGGTCAGAATTTCAGAAAATGTACAATTGGCAGCTCTACAAATTTAGGAAATTCTCCTAAATTTGGCTGAAAAATGAAGAATACTGGGTATATCTGAGTATATTTGGAATCACATTGATTTAAAGAATCAGTTCTGGTATGTTAAACAGCATTTTGAAGCTCATTTTTGTCTTAAATGTGGGTTATTTGAGAGGATTGGTCAAGGCGAATTGTACATTCTCTGAAAATATGACCCATATATGGGAAAACCCAGCCTGACTCACTATGTGTACACCTGGGTGGTGGTGGTGGTGGTGGTGGTGGTGGTGGGGGATCGCTTTGTTATGGCTATTAGGGTCAGATCTTTAGAAAATATTTGTTTGTTTTATAGACAGCAGTTTATCGTACAGATAATAGTTCTCAGCATATAAACGCACAGAAAATGTACAATTCGTCTCCACCAATCCTCTCAAATAACCCAAATTTAAGAAAGAAATCAGGTTCAAAATACTGTTCAACCTAACCAAACAGATTGTTTGAATCAAGGCAATACTAAATATACTCAGATACACCTAGTGCTGACGATTAGCAGAATTTATTAAATGTGTTGATCTGCCAATTGTACATTTTCGTAACCACTTTTGGTTCTGATTCCCCATAAATTAAATTGATTTTTTCCCATCATGCACTGTATTAGACAGGCTCATTAATAGGGGATTTGCATGTCTCACTGCGCATGTCTATGACAGTGCATGTTCGGATAGATTCAGTTCAAATCTGACATACAAATATTTAGCAACAATTCTATGGAAAATTGCAAGAATGTTTTTAACAATATCTTAGGTTGTGTAAATGATCTATAGAAACCAAATGCCTGATGGGAAAGAGGAAGTTGTGTGTTTTAGAAACATATAAAACATGCATGACATGCAAATGATCCTCTATTAACAGCAGGACTTATCGGCGATATGTTTTGATATGATCATTTAGCAATCTAGGCTCAGAGTTGAGGGCGTCCCTCCAAACAGAGGGAAAGCCTCTCACTCCAAACCGCAGAATGCCATTAGAATCCTATTAGGGCGCCTACTCCAGGGCCAGGAAAGCCATTAGCGCAGTAGGCGTCCAATCACTGACATACCATTCTGAACAGTTAGTCAATTCACCTGTTGATGTAGTCTCGTTATGGCCTCCCTAACAGAACTAATATTTATATTATGATTATATCCCAAAAATAGATGGTATTCAATTATCAAAACCATTCCATGAAAATGTTATCAGAGAAAACGCTACTTGATGTATAAATGACCCATAACCCAGGTAGCTGAGGCCACGGGGCATGTCAACAACACTCTCCTGATAAGGTAGTCATTTATTTGAAAAACTATTTATTTACCTATCTAGAATGATAAGTGAAATATTCCTCATTTAGGAAAACAAATACTACGTTAGCTACCAGTCGTTTCCCAGTTCAATCAAGTAAAGCAATCCTGAAATAGTTCTGTTTTTTACACAAAGACATTATTCACGTACAGTATCAAGTAAGGTATAATAATTATATGATTATTGATAACCACTTGCCTGAGAAAAGATAAGGTATTATAGTAAATAAGAGGTTTAAGGGAGTCGTTAGAAAGAATAACTTGTGTCAAGAGGATTTTGCAATTAGTCAAATTTGAATAATTAAGAAAATTACACACATGATGATTTAGTCAATATAAAGCACATCATATGTGGGTGAACTCACCAGAAAATGTACAATTCACCTTCAACAATTCTCTCAAATAACCCAAATTTCAGACGGAAATAAAGTTCAAAATGCTGTCCAACCTAGCCAAACAGATTGCTAGAATCAATACAATGCCAAATATACGCAAATTTACCTGGTATTGACCAAATTTCAGCCTAATTTAGCAGAATTTACTAAATGTACAGCTGCCAATTGTACATTTTCTGGAAATCTGACCCATATGCTCTTCCTCCATGTTATAATCCATATTGTGACCCAGCAGACGCAGGTAATTCCTTCCTGCCGTTATTAATAGTGTGACGCAGTAGGGACGCCCATTGTATGCAAATTAGACAAATGTCGTCTGCCAAATTCCAGAACGAGGCTGGATAAAGTTATCCTGCCAAACAGTCTGTTGGTCTGCTTACACTGTTAGTGCACACACATCTGGCCTACTATTATAAAATAAACCGGCCAATAAGAATATAAGCCAAAGTACTATAAAGTAACAATAAAGTATATATGGGTCAGATTTTCAGAAAATGTACAATTCAGCTTTGCCAACCTTCTCAAATAACCCAAATTTCAGACGAAGATGAAGTTCAAAATACAGTTTAACATAATCAAACAGATTGCTAGAATCAATACAACGCTGAATATACTCGAATTTACATAGTATTGGCCAAATTGTAGCCTAATTTAACAGAATTTACTAAATGTGTACAGCTGCCAAATCTGACCCATATTAAGTACCAACGTACTATAAAGAATATAAGCCAATATATGCCAATATAAGTCTCATCTTTTATCACCATTAATATAATTCACCTAGCTGTCATCTGTTTTTTAAAAAAACAACACTAATCTCCTGGGGTGAAATTGAAAAGAGGAAATCCCTGACATCATCAGACTGTCGTTCTAAATGAAAGAATACCATGATGAAAAACGTTCATGGGATCTATCAAATCAATCAGACTAATAGAAGAATTGTAATAGTTTGGGCCGAAAGTTTTGACCAAAATAAATTATAGACACAACAATACGAACCACTGGTTGTACTTTTTTTCTTTATTTCTGTTTATTACATTTCAGGCCAATAACATACTTAATACAGGATTTACGAGAAGAAAAAACAAAAAACATAGTGTCCACCATGCACGTGTTCAGGACCTGAATACTTAAATGTGAATATTATTGTTATAGCTGGCCTAAACAGCTGGATATCAATTTTATTGAGTGATTATATCTGTCCTACACGAATCATTGTACAGAGGTATTTCACGATATAACTCGATCAGATTTATTCTGTTATTGGGTCACGTTTTCAGAAAATGTACAATTGGCCTTCACCATTCCCTTCAAATAACACTAATCAAAGACGAAAATCAGGCTCAAAATAAAATTCAACATAACCAGACAGATTTATCAAATGACTACATTACAGAATACACTCAGATATACCTAGTATTCATCAATTTTCACTCTAATTTAGCAGAATTTGATAGATGTGCAGAACTGTAGATTGTGCATTTTCTAGAAATCTGACCCTATTAGTCTTTGCTAATGATTCGTCAAATAAAATGAATAACTGTACGTACTAATTTAATTAGAAACATGCCAAAAGAAGGAAATATCCGTTAAAATATATGCAAAATTGAAGTTACTAAATCAATTATTTTCCGTACGAGAAATGCCAGGGTCAAACCACAAGAGACCCGCATGAACACACACATTATCAGCCTGGACAGTCTAGGCCCAAAGTTGAGAGAGTCCCTTCAAACGAAGGGAAAGCCTCTCGCCTCAATCCGAAAAAAGTCATTATGATTACATTAAGACCGCAAAATGTCATCATATTCCCATTAAAACGCCGAGTTCTAGGACAAGAAACCGTTTAGCGAGGTAGACTGACATACCATTCTTATCTGATGTGAGGGTTTGGACTTAGAGTGTATACTTCCTACCCCCATTGGTCATCCTTTGGTCAGCGCCCTCCCTATATAGCCAACTTGAAATTTTTCAATTTCTGACCCCAGGTTGTATAAAAAATTTAATCCACGTCCAAAGTAATATAAATTACAGGTACTCTTAGATGAACCTTTATTTCCTGAATGAAACTAATCGAATACGTGGCATGAAATATAGTTTCTCTTTTACTGAAAAATGATAAATACCGGGAATATCTGAGTATATTTGGTATCACATTGTTTTAAAGTATCAGTTCTGCTATGCTAACTGCATTTTGAAGCTCATTTTTGTCTTAAATGTGGGTTATTTTTGAGAGGATTGGTGAAGGCGAATTGTACATTTTCTGAAAATCTGACCCTTCTATATTCACAAAAAGACAACTCATGATCGGATACCTGATGGCAAAACTTCCCCGGGCCCTCCCCTCCAATTTATCAATTACAGTGTAGATTAGTCCACCCGGATCTCTAGTACAGTCATCGGTAAATTACAGTGTTTCAAGAGCCAGTATTTACTGTATAGATAACCAGAATATACAGCATCAATTAGATTAACTTCTGATAAATGTTTTTTTCCAGCACATCATGGTAAGAAATTGGGCAATGAAAACATAACATTAGTACCATGATGTTTAATGATAAACGGACAAGGACTGGAGAAAGAGAGGGGGAGGGAGAGAGAGAGGGAGAGGCTAGAGAGAGATGGGGAGAAAGAGAGGTGGAGATAGGAGAGAGAGGGGGGGAGAAAGTGAGAGACTAGAGAGAGATAGATAGGGATAGAGGGGAGAGAGAGATAGAGAGACAGGAAGAGAGAGGGAAAGGGGAGAGTGGTGGGGAGAAAGAGAGATGGAGATAGAAGAGGGAGGGAGAGACAGATAGGAGAGGGAGGGAGAGACAGAGGGGACAGAGAAGGAAGCGCGAGACAGATGGATAGAGGCAGAATAGAGAGAGAGGGGGACAGAGAGAAAGGAGACAGCGAGAAAGTAGAGGGGAGAGAGAGGGAAAAGAAAGAGAGAATCACCGAGAGAGACAGAGAAAGATGAAGCCAGACAGAGATGGAGAGAGGGAAAGAGGGAGTGAGAGAGAGAAATATGAAGCCTTTTGCTCAGAACAAGCACACTTCCAATACAAGACACACAGACACAAGGTAGCTCATGTAACAATATTTCCCCTAGGGAGGCAATCCGTGTGTACAAGTCGCTAATGTCAAGTACAAGGTCAACTCTTCACCAAACATCAGCCTGCCTCACTTCTCTACGTACTTCTATCCTGAACATTCCTCTATGTAAAATGCTGCCCCATATCTACCCAACAAGGTCTCTCATATTTGGCCAGTCTTCATTGAGATTTAACAGTTTTTCAATCAGAAAAGTGGCCATATTTATATTGAAATAACCTTTAATTGGAAGTATTATATAATTAAATGCATTAAATGTATTTGGTAATCCTACTTATTCCATGATAAATGTTTCTCCATCCTGAATGTTCCTCTATGTAAAATGCTGCCCCATATCTACCCAACAAGGTCTCTCAGATTTGGCCAGTCTTCATTGAGATTGTAACAGATTTTCAATCAGAAAAG
Source organism: Sthenelais limicola (assembly GCA_942159475.1). Taxonomy (NCBI): domain Eukaryota; kingdom Metazoa; phylum Annelida; class Polychaeta; order Phyllodocida; family Sigalionidae; genus Sthenelais; species Sthenelais limicola. The sequence goes on along the minus strand of OW804096.1, from coordinate 16,524,483 downwards.
TGGCCATTTATATGTGAAATGAGTCATAAGTCGCAAAAAATGGATTTTGAGATATCAGCAAATTTGAAAAGAGGAGATCGAGGTGATTCTAATGATAGTAAACACTATGAAACGTATAAGTATTTCTATATTTTAAGTTTGATATCTTTATGTTTGAAAAAAAAGTTCGCAATGTTTCATTTAATGACAAATGTTTTCTCCGAACATTAATCATGATTAGAATTAGATTATTGTCGGAATACATCTTTATCTAGAATATATTATCATAAAATAAATGTAATTAATGCAAGAGGTAAGCAAGGGCTAAGGTGAGTTCATTATAGATGTACCTGTAATTTGGAAATATATAAAACACACCATAAAGTATTATTTACCTGGGAGGTCTAGACTTTGGCTGATTAGTGGTAGAGCAAGGCGATCGAATTATAATGAAGGGCCATTATACATAAGTCAATATGGTCACCTGCCCTCTTATATAATGTCTATACAAGCATGTACTACATTATGGGTGAAACCGTCAGAAAATGTACAATTCCCCTTCACTAATCCTCTCAAATAACCCACATTTAAGACAGAAATCTGGTTCAAAATACAGTCCAACAAACAGACTGCTTGAATCAAGGCAATACTAAATATACTCAGATATACATAATATTGACGATTTGTCAGACCACTGTAGCAGAATTGACTAAAAGTGTTGAGCTGCCAATTGTATATTTTCTGAAAATCTGACACATATGGCAGTATGACCTTGGTATACATCTCTATGTATTATGCATTACGGCATATTGAACTAGGTTCATCATGCATGGGAGGAACGTGCATTGTATTGATTAATAAAGAAATGAATGACTTATAAAATAGATATATATATAAATGCTTTTATTTCCTCCATAAACAGTTACAATAGACAGGAAAAGGGATAATATATCAACTTAACCTTTAAGTTATACTACGTTCTACCTCATATTGGAATGAACATATTATGGACGATTTCTAGATGATATTTTCACCAGTTGATTCCGACCTGTATCGTATTGATATATTTTAATGTTCATGAATTTAGTTACCCAACAAGTGCCTTAATTGAGTGTCCTGGGTATTCATATTTGGGGGAAATGTTTTGAGATGAAGTAGTGTTTTCTGCGTCTGGCTCAGCGTAAATAAGGTATTCTGTAGATGGGTCAGATCGCCAGAAAATATACAATCAGCAGCTCTTCACATTTACTAAATGATGCAGAAAAATGGTCAATACTAGGTATATCTGGGTATATTTGGTATTGTATTGATTCAAATAATCTGTTCGGTTATTGTTGGCTATATTTTGAACCTCAATCCTGTCGTAAATTTGAGTTATTTGAGAGGTTTGGTGAAGGTGAATTATACATTTTCTGACGACTTGACCCAGTTGGCATGAAGGTTCGGGTATTTCCCATATATTTATGTTTACATAAGGATGGAACAAGTGGAAGGAGAGATCAACTAGGGAAACTCCACAATGATAGGCGCTACCAAAAGTAGCCATATTGTCACCCTGATAAGCTCTAAAACCCAACCGTGGAATAGTCATATTCCTTGTATATCCTTGAGTCTAATATAACAAGAGGTATGTAAACATATACTGCGCCAAACAGTGCAAGAATAATCATGACATATATTCATATATTTGAAGCATTGCCAAACAACAGAATAGTCAGGTATTTTAAGACATGACAGGCACGATTCAAGTTTCATTACTCTCAATGACTTCATCAATGGTAATCGAATCATATTAAGGTAATGGCCTTGTTCCAATCCCAAATTAAGCAATTCTAGGTTTTAAATCTAAAAAGAAACCAGCTACGGACATAGGTAAATCGCCATGAATCTAAATGGAATCATGCAAAAATATGGAAATTCACAAGATTATGTATGGGCACCAACAGTCAGGTGGAACTACCTATCCTGGGTCATGGAGCCTCACAGCTTATTTACTTAGACTGATATGGCTAATTAGGGTAGTAGGTATTGTAAATAGTTACTGGTAGAAACCAGAAGTATCTGAAAAATGTACCGCGAAGTGTTGCTTTTATTATTCGTGTAGCCCTGGCAGAGGCAAAAAATCCAAAAAATTACACTACTGTACTTGTTTGATTGAAATGTACTCGTTAACTGCATGTCTATCTAGATAAACTATTTTTGTAGGTTGTTACCATCATGAATTATACCTTTAATGTTAAAAATCTAAAAATACTTTATATATTGATATCGATTATTGTCTTTGAAATGGTTACCATGAGATTACCCTTGTGTAAGCAAAGGAACTGGAATCAATAAAATTTCTTTAAAAAAAATAAAATTTTATCAACCCATATACCAAATATACTCAAATAAACCTATCATTTATCATTGTCCAGTCTATTTTAGCAGAATCTACTAAATGTGTAGAGCTGCCGATTGTGCAGTTGGTGACGACCTGACCCTAGCACCACCTACCTACCTGTCGCCATGCCAACACTCTTGGCTCCAAGAGCAATATTTCCCCTTCATTATTTTGCTTATTTTTAATAACCTTTGTCTCTAAGTCTTACACAGCGCCAGTTCTATCCGGAAAAACAACCGCAATTATGAACTCTTTTCCATCCACTGTGGCCAAATGTTTCAGATAAAACCTTTCGATCACTTCTTAAATGTTTTCTTTTCACGATTTTGGCAAAAGGTTTTGATTAGTATTTATTCTGCCAAACTAGAAGAGCTTTTTCGATAGGTTATTATTAGTTAGTAGCATATGTTCCAGTGGTATAGGGGTCAGATTTTCAGAAAATGTACAATTGGCAGCCCTACACATTTAGTAAAATCTGCTAAATTAGACTGCAATTTGGTCAATACTAGGTTAATTCGAGTATATTCAGCATTGCATTGATTCTAGCAACCTGTTTGCTTAGGCTGAACTGTATTTTGAACTTTATTTTCATCTGAAATTTGGGTTATTTGAGAAGATTGGCGAAGTTGAATTGTACATTTTCTGAAAATCTGACCCATAAAGTCTTTGATAGCCCAGGTGTACCTAGCACTTTGCTAGAAAGATATATAATATTTGGTAACCCTTCTCATATCATTTCTACCTTATCCTACCACTTATCCACTCATCTCACTCTCCTAGCAATACCTAATCCAATAACTAAACTTAATCGCTTAATAATACATAGTAATTACACTATAATACATAAGTAATTAAAGTATTGCTTAATTAATCACTTTAAAAATTCATTCAATTAACGTCATCAACTCAATTAAAGGGTCCAAGTTATGGTGGCCTTTTATTTCAGTATCCACATCATGCCGAATTAATATCAACTTATTAATCATACCGAATTAATGTAATTAATCTATTAATCATGCCTATTAATATAACAGACTACTAGGGATACATGTGCGTCAGATTTTCAGAAAATGTACAATTCACCTTCACCAATCCTCTCAAATAACCCACATTTAAGACTAAAAATGAGCTTCAAAATGCAGTTTAACATAACAGAACTAATACTTTAAATCAATGCGATACCAAATATACTCAGATATACCCGGTATTCTTCATTTTTCAGCCTAATTTAGGAGAATTTCCTAAGAGTGTACAGCTGCCAATTGTACATTTTCTGAAAATTTGACCCATGTACAGGTTGTGTACTGCTAGTATAACAGTATGTAAAACTATATAATAGTATGGTATGTCTTTTTGAAATGTTTACATATTATATTGGCCTGAGATAATTAAAAAATAAAAACAAAATATCGTCTATTCCCATGCGAAGTAATGACACATGTGTCATTTAGTCTTTTTATATTCTTTCATCTCAGCTACCAACCAAAACAGAATAATTGTCTTTGTCCTTCTACATACCTATTCCTCCACCCACTACAATGTTGAAATACATACATATATGGGTCAGATTTTGAGAAAATGTACAATTCAACTTCACCAATCCTCTCAAATAACCCAAATTTCAGACGAAAATAAAGTTCAAAATACAGTTCAACCTAACCAAATAGATTGCTAGAATCAATGCAATGTTGAATATTCTCGAATTTACCTAGTAATGACCAAATTGTAGCCTTATTTAGCAGAATTTACTAAATGTGTACAGCTGCCAATTGTACATTTTCTGAAAATCTGACCCATATTTATCCCCATATGAAAGCTAAACCACATAGTCCCATTATCTTATCAACTTTGAAATAACTTGAGCAACCAATTCTTACCTCTCCTCGATGGTCTTAACTCGGATGGTCATTTTGACTGCTCCAAAACCTCCAAAACACAACGAAAATAAAAATATCCCCAACAGGAGAACAACCAAATGGCAAACAAATCCACCACAGAGCTATGTAATGGAACGCAGAAAACCTCACAAAATGGTTCAACCTAAGTTGAAATGGTAATCCAGAAACGAATTAAATAATCCACTCTAGAACCTAGGACCTAATCCTTATATCTGCAAATATTGGTATCCTCTCCATTTAGTGGTACTCCAGGTGTGTAATCCAGGTAAGGATACCACTAATTAACACCTGTAATTAGTGGTATAACGGCCAGGTGGGCTATAGTACCTCCTCCAGTACCTTGGCATGCCATACCTCCTATACTAGATGGAGGGAGTGTGTGACTGTATGTCTCTCCCTCTGCTCTGTCTATATCATAATGTTTACGTTTGGGCATAGTGGCGTCTCTGTTTCTGTATCAGCCAATCAGAATGCAGCGTTTGTGGAATGGGGCCTGAATGCCTGTGCCAGTGAGGGACTACCTCATATAGCCACATGCTAACTTACTTCACATTTTCTCAGGGATTTTTGTATTTTTATTTTCGTTCTTGCTTCTGCTAGTTTGCTAGTGTTAAGGGTGAGATGAAGGCTGGCTTCTGGAGAATGTATTGCCATCATTCAGAATAATGGGATTTTAGCATGATTTCAGCTATTTGTGTTCCTATCCACTGTCCCCCTCTGTCTATTTCTCTCTTCTGTTAACTCCCTCTCTCTTTCCCTCTGTCCTCTCTCTTTCTCCCCCTCTCTCCCTTCCTCTGTCCTTCCTCTGTCTTTCCCTCTCCCTCCCTCTGTCCTCTCTCTTTCCCTCTGTCCTCTCTCTTTCTCCCCTCTATCTGTCCCTCTCCCTCTTTCTCCTCTCTCTCTTCCTCTGTCCCCTCTCTCTTCCCTGTCGTTTATTCCTCTCCTTTCCTTCCTCATTTTGCAATAGCTATTATAGGTATTTGTAATATATTCCTTCACCCACCTAATCCTAACACCTTTCTACAAAGTTTTCGATAACTGTTAAACCATTGAACACTTCCCCCTTTAGCCCCAATCTCAAATCAGTTCACCTTTTCCAAGCTATCCTTCCCCTCGGATATGACTTGATCTAGATAACCCCATCTTTTATAAACTAACTCTATCCAAGCCTATAAATGCAATAAAACCTCACATACCACCTTTTAGCTTACCAGCTAGACACAATTAAACGCACTTGGCTCACGCTATAAAACGCTACAGTAATTTTGGACTGTGTAGATTTCATGGCTAATCCTCTGACGTGAAGAGTGATTGATGGACAGAGAATGTACACCTGTTTCCAGGAAGGGATTCAAGCACGATAAACCAAACTCAGGTCTTATTACTGCTATAGAATAGTGGCCAGGAATATATATGGGTCAGATTTTCAGAAAATGTACAATTCGTCTTCTCCAATCCACTCAAATAACCCACTTTAAAGACAAAAATTAGCTTCAAAATGCAGTTTAACATAACGGAACTGATACTTTATATCAATATACTCAGATATACCCGGTATTCATCATTTTCCAGCCTAATTTAGGGGAATTTCCTAAATGTGTAGAGCTGCCAATTGTACATTTTCTGAAAATCTGACCCATATCATGCTGATGGTAGCTTTGATTTGTATCTAGATTGGATATAATACCCCAAGTGGGCCTTATCCCCAGGTGTTCGTCGGACAGTCAAAAACCACACATAATCTATATAATTTCATGATTTCGAATTAAGTGAGAAAGAAAGGACCGTGTATGAATATGGGCGAATTCGCCTAAAGATAATTCGTCTTCATCAGTCCTCGCAAAGATATATTATAGATAATGGCACTTGAGGATATAATAAATAGATCTTAACTATCTATATATTAATGGAGGAAATCAGGGGAATATTGCTTCTCAACTGAGCTCCTATCGCTGACCCAACCCAACAAAAGCAATATTTATGGTGCGTTTGTAAAATAGAGATTAATTCCTTTAATATCATATTCTGAAGCTTACCAACTGGACACACAAAGGATAAACAAAAATGACATATTTCAACTTGTGATTAATAACGATTTGACCTAAGATCAACTACATATTTCAGAAACATCCCTTAAATAGCCCTAGACTAATTTTCCCCCGACCAATTTCAAAGACAAAACCAAACAATTCTCACTGAATTAATGATATCCCATTTGTCATATCACAAATCTCCGAATCATCAAAGTGTTAAGTTGTCTGTTTTGTTTGTGATGTTTCCAAATCTCGTGGGTAGCCTGGACAGCATGAGGCTCCTGGGTCATTGTTAGAGCTCGACTAGTGGGTCAGATCTTCAGAAAATGCACAATCTACAGTTCTACACATTCATCAAACTCTGCTCAATTACAGTGAAAAATGATAAATACTGGGTATATCTGAGTATATTCTGTATTGTATTCACTCAATAAATCTGTCTGCTTATGTTGAACTGTATTTTGAACCTGATTTTCGTCTTAAATGTGGGTTATTTGAGAAGATTGGTGAAGGCCAATTGTAGTTTTCCAAAGACTGACCCACTAGTGCCTATAATAATGCACTGACGAGTACACAGAAGACTTGATTATAGAGGAACAATGGTTGGCCTGTGTGGAGGGAGCCAAAGGTTTCAGCTAGGGTTACTGTTATACTTGCATGATGAATATAATACCTTACTCTAGAGTACTCTGTTATGATCTGGACTATCTGGCCTATGTTTATGGGTCAGATTTTCAGAAAGTGCACAATTGGCCTTCACCAATCTTCTCAAATAACCCAAATTTAAGACGGAAAACAGGTTCAAAATACAGTTCAACATAACCAGATGTATTGAATGAATACAATATAGAATACACTCAGATATACATAGTATTTACCAATTTTCACTCTAATTTAGCAGAATTTGATAGATGTGTAGAACTGTAGATTGTGCATTTTTTGAAAATCTGACCCTTATATGTGATGTGTTTCTGGAAAATGAGTCAGAAGGCGTGTCTCTCTAATCTCATCTCATCTTAACCATGCAATGTTTGTTTTATAAAAACTTATTTTTAAAATATTTCCTGTTAATTGTAAGACTCAACTATTATGTTTTCTTAAAAGCTGTAAAGACCAACCTATTCTTTGTACACGCCTATTTGTGCCAGGCTCTTAATACTGTTCTTATCTAAAGCAAACTGTATATATACAGAGACATGAAAAATTGAACTTATATTGCCATCTTTTATTTTTTCTAACACTATTTGTAATACACCAGCAGACTCTGAGAATATTGTAAAAGTTGCATAATGTTTATTGCTGAATAAAAATCTTAAATACAATATAACTCAAAAACGACCCAAAAGCGGCACTCTTCGGGAGACCTAGTTACTAGAAATGAGCGACCGAATTGTAACATCATCAGCAATAAAGGATTTTCTAATTGAATAGGGGAGTTGCATGTCTCACTGCGCATGTATGTCACAGTGCATGCTGGGAGGGATTCAGTTCAAGTCTGACATACAAATATTTGGCAAAATCTTTATCAAAAGTTGCAAAATTGTTTTCACCAATATCATAGCTTGTATAGATGATCTATGAAAACCAAATGCATGATGGGAAAGATGAAGTCAAGTATTATGGAAACATGTGTAACACATGGATATTGACATTAGAGCATTGGTAAATAATCCATGCTGAACAGAACATGTTTTCTTTAGATTTTATACTGTACCCTTACTCCCATAATTCCATGCGAATCAAGATTCAAAATGGCGGCTATGCAACTCCTCTATTGAATTGAATCTAGTGTAGAGTATGGCAGGTATGATAGGCTGACTGGTAATGGTGGATGTGGACTTTCCCTGCATGATATTTACATAAATACATAACATATACCTCTAGCTTAGAGACTACCGAGGACACCTGGGCTTGTACATAGAGTGGGTATTTACTGAGTCGTCTCCAGATTGGCTGGGGCGGGGGGGGGGGGGCTGATGGTGGGGGTGCTTTACACCCTGGTTTGACACCATACTTATAGTATATATTTGGTTATATCAGGGTGGGAGAAAACACGCTAACGGATGCGATACCCTACTCTTTTTGAATATAAGCAATGGTTCTTTTACTTCTGAAATGTGCGATATGCTGCTGCTATGTGGGTATACAGAATTTGACGATAACAACATTTTTGTGCGTACAGCATGCTATGAATTATTTATATCAGTCTCGCAATTTTCATTATAATAAATGTTCACAGACCTAGTAGCTTCAAAGACTGTAAAAAGGTAGACTTTCCATGACATAATACACACGTATAAGGGTCAGGTTTTCAGAAAATGTACAATTTAACTTCGCCAATCTTCTCAAATAACCCAAATTTCAGACGAAAATAAAGTTCAAAATTCAGTTCAACCTTACCAAACAGATTGCTAGAATCAATGCAATGCCACATATACTCGAATTTACCTAGTATTGACCGAATTGCATTATAATTTAGCAGAATTCACTCAATGTGTACAGCTGCCAATTGTACATTTTCTGAAAATCTGACCCATATACTGTTGTTTCGTGGCTGGATGCAGTTCACGCAAACGAAAACCTTTCCAAGCAATGTCTCTCTTTCATGACACAGAAATAATCAGAAAGGATTGCAATAAAAGATTGTAATAGTTCTGAATGACTTCATAAAAACAAGTATTTCAAGAAGGAGCGGTCTGGGGTGTAAAAGCACGTGTTACGACCCAAATTCGCGTGAAATCACGTCACATTTTTCTTTTCAAGAATAATAACAAATTGTGTGACAAGAACATCATCAAAAGCAAAAAGTTATCAAATGTGTGCATGAATTACGCCACCTTGCATGCAAGCACATACGAATAAGTTATAAAATATATTTTGTCCTTGGTTCAGATAACGTTAAGATATTGTAAACGTATTAATGTTCGCGCAGTATTTATCTTCGCTATTTTAGAGCACCCACCTTTGTGCGTGAAAATAAATCCTGTGCCAAAGGTATAATTACTGCATAAACAAGGTTTGAGACTTGAGGGAATACAAAACTCTCAGGTATAACTCTATAGCATCGAATTATCGACATATTTCACCCAATAGTTTTACATTCTTTATCTCTGGTATATTAAAAATCTCAGTGAATTTAATCTTGGGTTCAAAGGTCTATTTGAAGAGTAATCTTAGAATCTGTTTGTGATAACACTGATCGTAGTATTGGTATCTTATCTTTTCGATCACTATTTTGAACAAAGTTCATTTAGATTTTCATATCATATGACGTTTTTCATTGAATACATTTTTATTGCCATAGGGTCATGAATTCATTTTTATAAAAGAAAGACAGATATGAATGATTTTTTTTCTATTTTAAACAAAAAGCTCTACCCCACGTTCAACCAATTGATATTTAAGACGATTTCTATTAGACTTTCCAAGTTTATACATTTATGCATACCATTTTATACACAGATCTTACACAAAGTAACCCTAGTCGTAGTCCTATATATATATGAGAAACATTATGTTCAGAACTTTGGGTATATATGTCTAAAAGCATCCAACTATAAGAGTTTTCTTGGCTTTTATTAACTTTGGCTGTGGTCCAAAACAAGGGAAGACAGACAGTTTCTAAATTGGGAAAGTCCACGCGTGGGTTCTGTGGACGGGAAAAATGGTATATATGGGTCAGATCTTCAGAAAATGTACAATTCATCTTCACCAATCCACTCAAATAACCCATATTTAAGACGAAAACCCGGTTCAAAATACAGTTCAACATAACCTGACAGATTTATTGAATGAATACAATACAGAATACACTCAGATATACCTGGTATTTATCAATTTTCATTATAATTTAGCAGAATTTGATAGATGTGTAAAACTGTAGATGGTACATTTTCTGAAAATCTGATCCATATATATGTTTGCCCCAAATAAATCAGAACAGAAAAGTGGAAAGAGTAATTATGTGGTTTCCAGATCTTGGCAAAATGATTGCTATATATCTTAAGGCTCTCTCGCCCACGAAGAAAATTTTCGCAATCAAGTGGCAAGTACAGGGTGGGACATTTAGTAAACAATTTGTCATTTTGAGGTTTTATGAAGGCAAAACATGAAAAATAGTGAAAAGTAATTAAATGTTGAAGTTATTACAATTTCGCCATGGAATACAGACAATGCTGTTATTGTTTTTCGGTTTTTTTAAACAAAAAATTGTCATTCTTTCTTTAGTTTCTCAACTCTCCTTCTCCCCAAATTGCTTGTTTTTTCTCATTCATTCACTCACACACTCTCTTCTTTCTCTCCTCTCTCTCTTTCCCCTTCCATCTCCCTCTCCCTCTCTCTCTCTCTCTCTCCCTCTCCCTCTCTCTCTCTCTCTCTTCCACCATCCCGCCCTATATGCTCCCTCCCCTCGAGCTTATATTTCCCAAAAGTCCGTTTAGGGCATACTCCACTAATCCGATTCTCATGCGATTCAACACTCTTCCACTAAATTCTGTGAGAATCGCATAACAATCGGCTTAGTGGACTAGGTCCTTTTGGTGTATAATCCAAAGGCGAAACCAAGGGATTATGGACCAGCAGGCCCAAAATGGAGGTTATTAATCTTTTTAGTCTCTGCCTTAGGTTGATATAAGCCCTGCATTGGACTGTTTAAGGCAGTGAGTAAATGGTATATAATGTACCCTAATAAATACCTGGGGCACACTACAAGTTCATAAATGTATAAAACCAGACATAACACTCGGCCTTCCCAGCCAAGATTGCATGACAAACTGTTTCCAGTGCATCATTCCAAACAACCACGGTTATGTATGGGTCAATTCATCAGAAAATGTACAATTGGCTTTCAGCAAACCTTGTCAAATTTCCCACATTTAAAACATAAATTAGGTTTGAAATATAGTTCAACTTAACCAACACATTGTTTCAATCCCCCCATACCAGATATACCCAGTATTTACCCTTTTTTAAAGCCTTCTTTAGCAGAATTTATTAAATGTGTATAGCTGCCAATTGTACATTTGCTGAAGATCTGACCCACATGCACCTACAACGTCAAAACGTCCTTTATTCTACAACACCAAGGTCAAGGTCATACATACCAATTCGGCTCGCCAGGTGTCGCCTCGTAAAATCCGTTACTTGACTGCCATGACCTCTGGTAAGGTAATCCGGTACTAAGTGTCACGTGAGCTCTTTTTAATCCGGGTACTTTGTAACTAAAACTTTAAAATCGGACTTGTTTGGGACAGATGTAGTTTTTCTCCCCTCAGCTCCTGCAATGAAAAGAAATTGAAGTAGAAATTATTATTTAGTAATAAATTAATGAAACTTCTCAGATATATGACATTCGTGGCTTACATTTTATCACCATGATATTTTTGTAAAAGTGTTTAATAGTGAAAGTAAAATACATTAATTGATTATTATACAAGCATAAATAGAAGAAATTAGATATCACGAATCGGCGGTGCAATATTGGGAAATCACATCGAGCTCTAAATTAACCTTAAAACCCTGCCCACACACAGCCGATTCCCCCCCCCCCCCCCCCCCCCCCCGATTTTGGTCTCCCGATGAATCCTAGGATTTTATTTCCAATCCTGATTTATGTTATTTCAAAAACATAAACCAGGTTATGACATAGTCTTTGAAATTCTATAGTTCTTTGTGTACACGTCTACTTTTCATGCATTCTGCATTCTTACTGAGAGTTCTAGCCGCTAAACAAAGGTGTAAACGGTTGTGAAATGTAATATGGGATCCAAACCACAATATATACATACTAGGCCTTGTATGCCTCCTGCACACAGACTGTAACCGCCCCCTCTTCCCCCCCCCCCCCCCGGCCTCCCTCCTGTCAGATATCTTTATTTGTCCAGGTACGCTTTTTGTCTGAGTGATCTTTTTATTGAGGGACCTCCAGCTACAATGTGGGTCAGAGCTAGGCTTACCTTTACTATTTACTATATGGGTCGGGTCGGGAGATATTGTACAAACGGCAGCTCTACACATTTAGTCAATTCTCCCTAAATTAGGCTTAAAGATGATAAATACTGTAGGTGCATGTGAGTGTGTTTGGTTATTACATTCAATTAAAAAATCTGTGGTTGTGTTGAACTGTATTTTTAACCTTATTTTTTTAACTTAAATTTGGGTTATTTGAGAAGATTAGTGAAGGTCAATTGTACATTTTCTGACGCCCCGGCCTCAGCAGGTAATCGGGAGGGGGGGGGGGGGCAGGTCTGTAAGGGAGGAGGGGGTGTTGTTAATAGGAAGGAACAGTGGAAATAATAAGAGAAGTAGAGTTGTTTATATGACTAGTGGACCATACGTAAAGTTGCATGGCTGGTTCATAAAACATTTACATCAGTAATACCCAACATATTTGTATTGAGATTTGTATGATATATAATGTCCTGATTTCCCAGCATAATGGTCAGATAAATTGGGGGATTCCCAATCTTGTTACATTATCACATGGGCTTTTCCCATGCATTATTGATTAATTAATTAATTACAATCCAGACAATTGCATTGCCAATTCCATACATTGTTCATAAACTATCGAATTGTGCAGCATCTAAAAAGTGATTTCTCCAGAAATGCTGATCGACCCAAAACTTATTTTATGTCCATGTTTCGTACAAAAGGTTCAGAAAAGATCCTAGAGGAAGTAGGACAAGAAACATATATAAGGAGTTGTATTATTGTTGGCAACAAATATATCAATTTGCATAGCCTATATTTATATTCATGTTTACATGGCTATTTGCAAATTGTACTGATATACTACAACCTTCCCTACCCTATATAATGTGAATGGACTATTCCAAGCGTGTCCAATTCTGGGAATGCCGTAAAACCTTTCATTTATGTCGTAAAATGAACATCAATATGTTCTAGCAATACAAGTGAAATCCTTTATTGAAGGTACCAATAGCATGAAACCAGAATTTTGAAATTGTGCCAATTAGATTTGGAGAATTTTAGGGAAAACCCCCGAAATATATGGGACTATAATTGGCAGAATTAGAGGAAGATTTGACAATGTTCGTAAGTTTTCAAAAATACTGATTTCAGTGCAAATATTAAAGACTTGCATCCCTGTTAATAATAATAACACGCAATAGGGGGTTTGCAAGTACCACTACACATGTCTGTTGAAGCTAGTGCAATGCATGTTGGGATAGATTCAGTTCAGGGTTTACACACAATTATTTAGCAAAATATTTATCGAATAACACAAGAATGTTTTCACCAATATCACAGCTTGCATAAATGATCTATGAAAACTAAATGCATCATGGGAAAGAAGGGGACTTGTGTTATCTTATGGCAATATCCATGTATAACACATGGATATTGCCATTAAAGCACCAATAAATGGGTCAGATTTTCAGAAAATGTACAATTCAACTTCACCAATCTTCTCAAATTACCCAAATTTCAGACAAAAATAAAGTTCAAAATACAGTTCAACCTAACCAAACAGATTGCTAGGATCAATGCAATGCTGAATATACCCAAATTTACCTAGTATTGACCAAATTGCAGTCTAATTTGACAGAATTTACTAAATGTATACAGCTGCCAATTGTACATTTTCTGAAAATCTGACGCAAATATCCAATGCTGGCATGGTTTCTAAAGATTTCATACTGAACCATAAATCCCATGTGAATCAAGATCCAAAATGGCGGACATCCAAGCCCCCTATTGTCTTAAACACGAAGTCAAGGAAGAAGGAATTGAGGGAGAGTGACCTCAATAAAATATTCACCTCCAATGGTAGATTGCATGCGAAGGAATGAAGAGGAACAGGAGGAGGAAGAAGGATCGATAGGGAATGGAGGGAACTGTTACAGGGGCATCAATAATAAACCAGGTGGGCAAGGCGAGAGATAAATAAGTAATAGAAAACAAACCAGAACGGTTTAATCATTACATGGCCATGTTGGCAAACACAGTGCAGTTATTGAGAGGCCTTTAGAGGGTCTATGTGCGGGTAATTGGAGTTTGATAGGTTCTATTGATAGCTTATGGGTGAAGGTATTCAATCGTCATTAGGGAGGTTCCGCAAACAAACTTATCATATCGTACAAACAAACGTAACAGTATGCGTATGAACTTTGAGAATTACATCGCACTTTTATGTAAAATGAATTGTGAGATGAAACCTTTTGCCTGATATGCTACGGTACGTTTTTTCCACCATGTTTTGCTCAACCTCTTTCTTACTTTTCACGTATATATGTTTGTATCTCAGAGATACGGATACGTTTACGTTTACGTATAGGTTAGACCTGCTGAACCCCCCTAATACCCACTAATTCAACAGCAGGAATATGACATTATAATCATCAGGGTGTCAGAAAATGACACTTTCACCAATTCTCTAAAATCCTCCTTTTTATTTTAAGACAAAAGGGTTCAAAATACAGTCCAACATAACCAAACAGAACTTTTAATTAATAAAATACCACAATATATATCAGATATTCCTAATATTTATCTAAGATATACTAAGGATATATAATTTTAAGCTTAATTTAGGAGGATTTACTGATTTGTTCCATCCAAGGCAATACCAAATATACTCAGATATAACTATAATGTTTTAATGTTTTTTCAGGCATATTTCAAAATTTCAGTAAAATTTACTAAATGTGTAAAGCTGCCTATTGTACATTTTCTTACGCATTGGCCATGCGAAATAGGAAAAACTTCATTTATAAACCCTACAGATGAAAACAATATTAAAATGAAAACAAGAGACATTAAAATGTTGTATTATCTGTTTCACACTTAACGAAATGAAGGCCTATATTTACACACAACAACGTAAAACTGCAATTCTTTATTTTTGCCACACGGAGAGCAACTAGAAAAGTAACGTACATTTATGATACTAGACTTTGTTCAAAGGTAGCAACGCTTTGCAGGTCACGTAGAAATCAATTCCATTGTGTTTTTATGTAGTGAAAATCAATCATCCATGAGCCTGCACTGGGACCAGAGTCTCTCTTTCTCCCCCTGGTTTTAAAATCAATAGTTGAAACTAAAGGTTGCTGTGTGCATGACGGCTGGGTGGTAACATACGGGCTTCTTTTCATGCAAAATAGGTAAGATTCAATGGCCGACATTTCTGCACTGATGGTGCATTATCCCCAGGCCTAACATGGGGGTCATTAACCCTTTTAGTCTCTGCCTGAAATGCTTAAAAGTCGCAAAATAGAATGTCTTCAAAGTATGTTATTCACTAGATCTATTTGTTGGAATGTTTTCATCTTTGGGGTATCTAACGCTGTTTATTACACTCCTGTGCTGTTGCTTCCTATACCTTCAGCATTGTATGTCACACTTGGTCAAAGTGGTGCATAACATGTGAGTTATGTCACCCTGGGGACATACAACAAGTAGGTCCGCCCAAAACGTAAATTACTTCTTTTATTTTTAATTATTTATATTCTTTATTTATTAATGGGGTGTAATAAATATGGAACAAAGCTCGGGTGAAGTCTGTACACTTGTTAGTGACCTCGGGAGCACAGAAGATCTCGGGCTAACGCCCTCTAACTTCCCGCGCTCCCTCGGTCAATAACAAGTGTACAGACTTCCCCCTTGCTAGGTTCCATCTATGTGAACCACATGAATACATGTACCAACTTTCATGACAGTGTATTAAATATATCCTTGTGTTTCTCAGGTCGCCCAATGGAGTATATTTAGCTACTTTACTATTAGTTATCAACCCAACATAATTGCAAACTTCTTTTTCAATAATAAAAATGTCAATAAAGTATAGAAGTACTTATATATAAACTATCCTTATGTTTACTATCATTGGAATCCACTTGACCTCATCTTTTCAAATATGATCAAATTTCAAAATTCATTTTTTACGACTTGTGACTCCTTTTCCTGTGACACATCACATATGCGTCAGATTTTCAGAAAATGTACAATTCAACTTCACCAATCCTCTCAAATAACCCAAATTTCAGACGAAAATAAAGTTCAAAATACAGTTCAACCTAACAAAACAGATTGCTAAAATTAATGCAATGCCGAATATACTCCAATTTACCCAGTATTGACCAAATTGCAGCCTAATTCTGCTGAACCCCGATAGCCAGATATCATGCGAATGTAACACCAGTGGCGCTGTAGGCTGCAATATCTCCCAGTAGGCTAAGACGGAAGCTTCCGCCGCCCATGTTCGCGGCCGCCGCCTCCCGCGAAAACGGTGATAACACCAGCAAAAAATGTAAAGATGGTCACAAGATTAATAAATATGAAAAGAGCATATTCTCAGCTATCCATAGGTATATAATTTTACGTATTTGAAAGAGTAGAGCTCGAGCAATGACTGTACATGGGTAACCATGTTTAGGCCTACTATGTTTCTTAGCTTGCGGGAGCCATAACCGGAAGCTCCCGCCTTAGCAAAGCTAGAAAAGCTAGGTGGCGTGACGGTCGGATAATGTATTTTCACGCTATCAAGGATAGGGAGAATTTAGCAGAATTTACTAAATGTGTACAGCTGCCAATTGTACATTTTCTGAAAATCTGACCCATATAATCCATAGTGGATCATGGTTCTAAGTACGTCTCATTAGAAGGTAGTGTAGCAGGGTTATAAGTAGTCTCATTAGCTAGCAGGGGGCTGTGGGTTGGACTGGATGTGAACCCGGGTGTAAAATTATCCACGTAATTTACGTTAGCCGGAGTATAGGAGGAGTGTGGGAAAAGGTGCACTACAGGTATGTGGGACAGATTTTCAGAAAATGTACAATTCAACTTCACCAATCTTCTCAAATAACCCACACTTCAGACGAAAATAAAGTTCAAAATACAGTTCAACCTAACCAAACAGATTACTAGAATCAATGCAATGCCGAGTATACTCGAATTTACATAGTATTGATTAAATTGCAGCCTAATCTTGCAGGATATACTAAATGTGTACAGCTGCCAATTGTACATTTTTTGAAAATCTGACCAATGTAGGTGTTATGACATGGTGAAGGGGGGTGGAAGGGGGGAAGGTTGGGTGGGGGAATGGCTATGTAATTGGGGGCATCGGTTGATATAGACCCTTTTATATTCTATGCATTTGTATATGGAGATTTTCAGAAAATGTACATTTGGCAGCTGTACACATTTAATAAATTCTGCTATTATTATTAGGCTATAATTCGGACAATACTAGGTAAATTCGAGTATACTCGGCATTGCATTGCAATCTGTTTGGCTAGGCTGAAATGTATTTTGAACTTTATTTTCACCTGAAATTTGGGGAGATTGGCGAAGTTGTATTGTACATTTTCTGAAAATCTGACCCATATATTTGGTCATATCTCGAGGCAAGACCCTTTTTCGGTTATTAGCGAGGGTCCTTCTGCTCTCTTTGGCACGGTGCTCATGGGATTCGAACCGAGGACACTGAGAACTTCTGAGTTTATTAATAAAGTCTGTACAATTAATTAGTTGTGCTAAAACAAATTGGAAAGGGTACGGGCTTTTTCATTCTAGGTCCAAACCATCAGATCAGATAAGAATGGTATGTCAGTGATTGGACGCCTACTTCGCTAATTCTAATGGGATTATAATGACATTTTGCGTTCTTAATGGATTTATAATGGCATTTTGCGGGTTGAGGCGAGAGGTTTTCCCTCCGTTTGAAGGGACTCTCTCATCTTTTGGCCTAGACTGCTACCCCCCCCCCCTCCCTTATTCCCTTCCAACCACAAAGACCAAAGAGTTCCTGGACCATCATAAGGTGTTAGAGTACAATGGTGCAGAGCATGAATACCCAGTAATGAATGTATAGAGGTCCACTCACCCCGCATCTATGTCAGGTCTATATGGGTCAGGTCGCCAGAAAATGTACAATTCGCCTTCACCATTCATCTCAAATATCACATATTTAGAACAGAAAAAATGTTCAAAATACAGTTCAACATAACCGAAAATTATCGCGTTGGTTAAACGATACCAAATGTATTCACATATACCTAGTATTTATCATATTTGAGCCTAATTTAGCAGAATTTACTAAATGTGTAGAGCTGCTGATTGTACATTTTCTGATGACTGAATGTACATTTTTAGCGCAGACAAGATATAGTACTACCCTGACACTACACATTGTAACCTTGTCATCACTGAGAGGGCTTGATTATACATGACGCATAGAATACTTGGATTTCATGGGTTTAAATGAATGAGTTTAGCAGGTGATCTTCGTGGAATATTGAATGTTCACTGATAGGATCTGTTCTACATGACAGGTTTTGTAGATAATCATTGGATTAAATTTTCATCTGAATTTAATTATAGAACGAATTTTCATTACCGAGGATATAAATGTTGAATTGAGTAGTAGCTGAAGGTTTATAAAAAAGATTGAGAGGTAAACCGAATTTCTTCCCTTGTTAAATCTTCCCGATTTGACAGATTATCTTAGCATGAAATCCTCGGTATGGCATATTTTCAATTCATGATGAATCTAGACAAATTGAAGTCTAACTGAAGCAATTCACTCATCCTAAAATGTAGCCAGTTTGGGAAATTTGACTTGGCAACTTTTCCCAATTCCATAATTTCCCCACTGTAATACTGACTACACCGATCCCGACTTCCCAAACCCTAATACAAGCTGGTTAACTAATCAGGGTCAAAGGTTCAGGCTGGGGTTGCATACCTTACATAGTCACCCCGTGTGTGTACACTTCATACAGGTAGAGTTGGGGGTAGAAAGGCTATAAATAAATGTTTCAGTTTCTCTACATCCCTGATAATAGATGTAAAGATAGAAAAAGTTGGTTACAGTCGTTGCTCTCTGTTAGGGCAGCTTAAAAAAGTTAAATGGCAATGGCTGTCTTTCCCTCTCTCACTCTCTACATTCCTCTCTCTTTCTTTCTTCCACCTCTATTTCTTCTTCCCTCCCCATGACTTAAAGTTTATGGCTACTTAACTCCTGTACATACTCTTTCAACATTTTGAAGGTAAAACAATATTTTGATAACCTTACTTTTGGATCCTTGCCCTCCACTCGACATTCAGGCAAATCTTTAACACACACAAACACTCTCCCTTACCTTCCAATAAATCCTCTAGGATTCACCCATGTGAAAAAGGATAGTAATATATAAATAGATATATAGGATAGAGACTCGAGCACTATGGTGATGTCACGACACCTGAGGTACATAGCTATGTTAAGTAGTGAGTAACACCTGATCACACGGTTAATGAGTAATGTTTAACTTATGTGGGTCAGATTTTCAGAAAAGGTACAATTCATCTTCACCAATCGTCTCAAATAACCCTAGTTTCAGACGAAAATAAAGTTCAAAATACAGTCCAGCCTAACCAAACAGATTGCTAGAATCAATGCAATGCTGATTATACTCGAATTTACCCAGTACTGACCACATTGCAGCCTAATTTAGCAGAATTTACTAAATGAGTACAGCTGCCAATTGTACATTTTCTGAAAATCTGACCCAAATGTTGATTACAGTTGTTGCTCTTTTAAGGCAGCTTGAAATAGTAAAATGGCAATGACATCTTTGTCTCTGTGTCTTTCTTTTGTATCTCCTTCTTTATTTTTATCCTCTTACCATCCTTTTTCTTTTAATTTTGAGATTTGGGTATTTGACTATTTTTAGAAATTGTCAAAACTACTGATTTTACTAAAGCAACCATGCCCTTCACTCTATACTCAAGCAGTTCTTTAACATTATTTCTCTCTCTCTTCTCTCCTCTCTCTTTCTCCCTCTCTCTCTGTGGCTCTCTCTCTCTCTCTCCCTATCTGTCACTCTCTCTCTATCTCGTACTCCTCTCCCTGCCCCCCCCCCCCTCACCCCTCTCTCAGGCCACCCTCTCCCTGTTTGGCTAACCCTCACCTTCCAATAAATCCTCTAGGATTCACCCATGTGCAAAGGGTAGATATTATATAAATAGATCTATATGAGAGAGAATCGAGCACCATGGACTAGTATGGTGGTGTCACAACACCTGAGGTACATTGCTATGTTAAGTAGTGAGTAACACCTGATCACACGGTTAATGAGTAATGTCTAACTTATGTACACTGGGTCCCAGGCTTGGCTATGACTCGTGCACTCAGGTGTAGTGCTTCAGTCACGATATCAAGACTTGTTCACACTTCTCCTTCTCACTAGAGAGGTGTTAATTGACTTTTTAGATTGATGTTATCATCAATCTAATTGAATTGGGGTGAGATCTGTCAATCATTGATAGCATCTTGGCTCCTCCCATCCTGGATATCAGTGTGAAGAATCTGTTGATTCTGATATCAGTAGATGGGATCAGAATCATGCTGGTAATGGCTGGGAGGGGGAGGGGATGGCGTTTAGGTGTGAATTAAAGGGTAGAACATGTGTGAATTAAAGTGGCAAGCTGAGAAATAAGATGCCTCATATGCAAAGTGTTAAAGGGACCAACAGAATTACATGGACTGACCAGTCATATATGGGATAAGGATTTCATGTGTTCTGTCTCCCCTTCCACTCCCTCCTACTATACCTCCCTCTCGAATTTTATATTTAACTGACATCAATCTTCGTTTCCCTTGGAAACGCAATCTTCTACATGAACCGGAAATGAATATATAAATGTAAACTGATCACTGTTAACTATTTCTTGTTCTATATCTGTCTGTTTCTCTTCCCCACCCCAGGCCCATATTTCTCTTCCCCCCTCTTTCTCTCTCCTCCCTCCCCCCTCTCTCCCCCCTCTCTCACCTCCCTCCCTTTCTCTCTCCTCCCTCCCTTTCTCTCTACTCCCTCCCCTCTCTCTCCTCCCTCCCTTTCTCTCCCCCCTCTCTTTCTCTCTCCTCCCTCCCTTTCTCTCTCCTCCCTCCCCTCTCTCTCCTCCCTCCCTTTCTCTCCCCTCTCTCTCTCCTCCCTCTCTCTCCTCCTCTCTCCCTCTCTCTCCCTCCCTCGAGATCTCGTCCTTTCTTTCTCTCCCCCGCCTTCTCTCTCTTCTTTCCCTTATATTCCTCTCTTCTTGTCCCCGCCCCCTTCTCTTTTCTCCTCTCTCCTTTTCTCTCCCCGTCCCTCAACATTCGCCCTAGCTTTCTGTTTCTAAGGAAAAGGAAATTGCAAGCTTGAACATAATTTAGAACATACAAATATAATCACCTGTCCATCGTAATTATCCCCACCACCATCTTGTCATGACACCTGTCTGTGAATCATGTAAAACCCTTTACGTACCTTTACACCCAGAGTTGATTCAGTATTTAGCTATTCACTGTTACATAAATGGGTTAACCAGTAATGTAACCTACACCTACTGTTTATGTATGTGTAACTGAGCTCTTGATAGCTCCACCCACACAACTATAGTAGTGAATGTTGGTGAATCAGATGGGTCAGATTTTGTGAAAATGTACAATTCGCCTTCACCAATCCTCTCAAATAACCCACATTTGAGACAAAAATGAGCTTCAAAATGCAGTTTAATATAACAGAACTGATACTTCAAATCAATGCGATCCCAAATATACTCAGATATACCCGATATTCATCATTTTTCAGCCTAATTTAGGAGAATTTCCTAAATGTGTACAGCCGCCGATTGTACATTTTCTGAAAATCTGACCCACATACACCTTTACAACACATTCCTTACCTTAAATAGTGTATGGAGCTGGGCTTCAGAAGATGTACAATCAGTATATAAATTTAGTGAATCATTCACTAAATAAATATACAAATACATTCAATGTATTTGTATGTTTATCTGAGTCTATTCGGTAATGTAGGCGATTTAAAAAGGTTTGTTCGGTTAGGTTCGGAATAAGATAAGATAAGTTGTTTTTTATTTGCCACTTTCATAGAGTACAGAAGAGTACAAATGAGCAGTATAAGAGATTGACAAAAAGGTCGACATGTCCGTATGGTACAGCGAGGGTACCATTTCTTTCGACAGTTACCAAATTTGGAAGATATGGTAGGAATATATAATGTAAGAGGATATAAGTAAAGCAGAATAAAACAATGGAAAGCCCAGATGAATATAACTAGTGGGTGAGTAACATAGGTGGCTCTCATGGGCATTAAGAGTGACTTGAGTAGTACAACTCGGGCAGACATGTAATATCTAAAAAACAAAATAAAATAAACTAGAGGCAAGATAGTGAGTATATAAGCCTACTCATACAGTACAGCATGAGCTTACATAGTTATTGAAATTATACATTTCTGGAACGACATAGACTTTAAAGTCGGTGAAGAGATTTTAAAATAAAATACATTATTTCGATAAACTCAACGTCACAGTACAATACAATATAGAGGGTTGAAAATAAAATACATTATTTCTATAAACCCAACGTCTCAATTCAACTCAATACTTTACATAAGTCGGTGAAGAGATTTTGAAATAAAAATACATTATTTCGATAAACTCAATGTCACAATACAATACAATATAGAGGGTTGAAAATAAAATACATTATTTCTATAAACCCAACGTTTCAATTCAACACAGTACAATATATCAATACAATAGAGTAGAAATAGATACTGGGCATACAGTATTTGGTATCACGTTTAATCAACATTTCCCTTTAGTTATGTTGAACTGTATTTTGAACATTATTAATGCTTAAATTTGGATTTTTTAATAAGCGGATTGATGAAGGTGAATTGTACATTTTCACACGCTTTAGGATTGGGGAATTATTCTGCAAGGCACCTAGGTCAGAGGTGTATAATGTTGAGGGCGGGAGTATCTATTATATTGTGTATCTACTGTAGAAATTGGAACATAATGATTTAATGTGAATAGATCATGACATTTCTTCGACTTCCGACGCAAAATGCCCCGGGAAAATCCCGAAGTAAGCAACTATCATCTAAATCAAATGTAATTTATATAAGTATAATGAGTCGTTTTTTTCTGGAATAAATGAGTAGGTGCGAGAATTAAGATTAAATTTTCGGTGTAGCCTAAAACTTTGATTGTTATAAGTATATATATGGAAAAACTCTTGAAAAACTTGGATTTTCTAAAATTACATTTCAAACAATCCTAGGCTTCCTGCTCTCTTCCGGTTGGGTAAATAACCATACACCCAGAGACCGACACCCAGGTCTTCATTGAATTTTCGTCGGTCTCTGAAATTGATAATTGTCAGGGCCCGACGGTCTCCAATGAAATATATCTAAGTGATAAAATGTTCAAACTGCTCTGAACCACGGGAACCCTATCTATGACCCAGACTTTTTTTTGGTCTCTGTAAAATCTTTTCGGTCTCCACTGTTACAATTTGGCAGAGACCGACGGTCTCTCATCTCCAAATTCACTATGTTGCACACTGCATATGCAGTGACTTAAACTGGGATAAAGCTGGGTCTATTTGGGAAAAGGTGCAAAACACTTATAAAGGAATAAAGTTAAAACTGTTGGTAAATATTGCCACAGGTGTGAAAACATTGGTTGGCATATCTCCAGTGTATGAACCACTAAGTAGGGTTTCATTGAGCTGGTGCCATTGTAATGTCTAAGCCCCTCTGGGCATGGGGGTATGGGAGGTGGCGTGCGGGAAAATATATGATTGTTTTGGTATATGGGAAGAAATGGAGAACAACGTAAATGGGTCAGAGTTTCTGAAAATGTACAATTCAACTTCGCCAATCTTCTTAAATAACCCAAATTTCAGACGAAAATAAAGTTCAAAATACAGTTCAACCTAGTCAAACACATTGCTAGAATCAATGCAATACCGAATATACTCGAATTTACCTAGTATTGACCAAATTGCAGCCTAATTTACCGGAATTTACTAAATGTGTACAGCTGCCAAATGTACATTCTCTGAAAATCTGACCCATTTGATTGTTTCACTATATGGAAGGAAATGGAGAAGAACATATATACATATATAAAGTCTAGGTCCAAACCCTTAGATGAGATAAGAATGGTATGTCAGTGATTGAGCGTCTACTGCACTAATCGGTTTCCTTGACTAGGACTATAGGCGTTCTAATGGGATTATAATGAGATTTTGCGATCTTAATGAAATTATAATGGCACTTTGCAGTTTGAGGCGAGAGGCTCTCCCTCCGTTTGAAGGGACTCTCTCATCTTTGAGCCTAGACTGAATGTTCATCTTTGGGGTGTCAAATCCTTGAGGTCATATCAATATGCATGTACGAAGTTTCAAGACTGTATTAAAGATATCTTTGCATTTCTACGGTCATCCTATAGAGTATATTTAGCAAACATGGATATATCAAACATGATATTTATTATATGCACATTCCATTTGAGAGGTCCAATAAGCAGGGTGCAATGAAAACATTTTTATGGTATGTGTACGATAAACATTCGAATTAGGTTTTCTTTTAGCTTTAAGGTACTTTATGACGATTCAAAACCCCCCAAAAAAGGTTTCTATATCAATATTTGTCTATGCTAGGGGCATATAATACATGTATATTCAGTTATTAGCATCTCGTTCCATTCTCTCTATATATAGACACCCTTCTTAGATGTCCTTAATGTTTACCATCATTGGAATCCGCATGATCTCATCATTTCAAATCTGATGATATCTCAAAATCCATTTTTGCAAATGAGAAGAGAAACAGAGTGGTTCTCAATTATTATTATTATTATACAACTTTTATTCAGTAACTTATACATATACATGGTATAAATCAAAGAATATGGCTAGTACTCCCTCTCCGCTGGAGATCTACCTTAACAAAAGATGTCATTACATAAAATGTGGATATTTTTTAATAACAAAACACAACACATCAAAGACCGTGCTGTGTCACAGTGAGGAATAAGGATCCCTTTATAGTATGAGTTATGAGGTAGTGGAGGTACAGAGGCCTGTTATTCTAATGAATAAATACCTATAGAGCTCTCCTGGCATATACACATGGGTCAGATTTTAAGAAAATGTACAATTGGCAGCTCTACACATTCAGGAAATTCTGCTAAACTTGGCTGAAAAAGGATGAATACTGGTTATATCTGAGTATATTTGGTATCGCGCTGATTTAAAGTATCAGTTCTGTTATGTTTAACTGCATTTTGAAGCTCACCTTTATCTTAAATGTGGGCTATTTGAGAGGATTGGTGATGGCGAATTGTACATTTTCTGAAAATCTGACCCACATATATCTGTCTCCAGGTAGATACATGGCCTACTGACACTGCCAGGTATTGTGCCATATATCCAGAGGCAGTTATTATATGGTTATTATATCTGTCATTTGTGATGTGTCTCAGACAAATGAGTCACAAGTCGCAAAATTGATATTTTTCAAAGTGACTTATCTACAAGATCTCCTTATTGTAATGTTTTCATTTTTAGGGTGTTTAGTCCTTGTGGTTGTATGAACACATGTACCAAATCTCAAGACAGTTCATTAAACACATCCTTGTGTTTCTAAGATCAATCTATGGAGTATATTTAGCTACTTGACTAGTAATTGGTCCCCAGAAACACTGCAACAACTTTTTTTTGAAAAATAGAAATATCAAACTTAAAATATAAAATCACTTATTAGATGTGCTAGTGTTTACTATCATTGGAATCCACATGATCTCATCTTTTCAAATATACTGATATCTCAAAATCACATTTTTTCTTAAATAATCCGAATTTAAGACAATAATAAGGTTAACAATTCAGTTGAACATAACCAAACAGATTGGGTGAATCAAGGCAATACCAAATATACTCAGATATATTTGTATTGAACATTTCCCAGCCTAATTCAGCAGAATTTACTAAATGTGTTGATCTGCCAATTGTACATTTTCTAAAGATCTGACCCACTATGAGTTGTAAGTGTAGACAGGTGGGAAGTGCAAGCTGTTAGTGAAGTGGGTGTAATCCATTAATCTACTCGTTTCACTAGCGTTACGTAACGTGCCTCATTATACACCTGTACTATACCAGCTTACATCATGTACCTGCTCCTCCTTAACTAATTAATCATTAATTAATCCTATTAATCTACGCCCGGAGAGATTTAGGAAGAGCATTTTACTCTATTTGAACAATATTCCAGCTTCTCATGACATTAGTCAGTTCCACTCTCACTAGTTCCACTATTTATTTATTTTATTTATGTATTTATTTCTCACTATTTCCACCATGCCTATTTATTTATTCA
The DNA here is from genome assembly GCA_942159475.1 of Sthenelais limicola. Taxonomy (NCBI): domain Eukaryota; kingdom Metazoa; phylum Annelida; class Polychaeta; order Phyllodocida; family Sigalionidae; genus Sthenelais; species Sthenelais limicola. Next base: position 16,498,010 of record OW804096.1, on the reverse strand, counting down.
TTCGTTTATTTATTTATTCCTTTCTCACTATGTTCACCAACGACTATTTATTCATTTATTTATTTATTTTTTTATTCCTTTCTCACTATGACCACCAACGACTATTTATTCATTTATTTATTTATTTTTTATTCCTTTCTCACTATGTCCACCAACGACTATTTATTTATTTATTTATTTATTTATTTATTCATTTATTTCCCACTATTTCCACCAACGACTAGAACTAAACCTATTTACCATGGAGCATGTCCTATGGAATAAACACTCAACATATTTCATAATATTCACTATATGAGAAAATGTACAATTCGCCTTCACAAATTCTCTCAAATAACCCAAATTTAACAGAAAGGAGGTTCAAAATGGAATTCAACATTGCACCAACGCATTACCAAATATTCTCAGATATAACCATTATTTATGAATATTCAGCTTAATTTAGAAGGGGTTACCAAAATGTGTAGAGCTGCAGTTTAGACCACAAGTACCAATTCCTGGCTAACTACATAATCGTTAATAAATCCTGTTAAATTAATAATGCAGAGGGTGAGAGGGGGCAGGAACAGTAACCCATTCCTAATTATTCTTGTTTACATACTCATTATTTATTTCACATTTATTTCTAATTATTTCCTGCAAACCAACGACTAAAACAAAACCTATTAAACAGGGATCCGAATCAAGGCGATATCAAATATACTCAGAGTACCTAATATTTACCATTTTTCAGCCTAATTTAGCAGAATTTACAAATTGTGTTGAGCGGGTACATTTTTAGGCGATCTGACTCATATACATCCAAGTATCATAATCACTCCATCGTATTTAGCTAACTGAGATAGATGGGTCAGATTTTCAGAAAATGTACAAATTAACTTCGCCAATCTTCTCAAATAACTCAAATTTCAGACGAAAATAACGTTCAAAATACAGTTCAACCTAACCAAACAGATTGCTAGAATCAATGTAATGCCGAATATACTGGAATTTAACTAGTATCGACTAAACCGCAGCCTAATTTAGCAGAATTTACTAAATGGGTACAGCTGCCAATTGTACATTTTCTGACAATCTGACCCAGATATAAGTTCGTTGATATAGTGTTTCCAGTGCATCGCTATGAAAAACAGAGTTGCTATTTTTGCCACTTAACCGAATTTCTCAAGCATTCAACATTTTGATTGATATATTTTGTTGAACTCTAGATTTGTTTTTGTTAATGTCAAGCTGAACACGTTTTGGATTTAATTCTTGCCTCTGAAGTAGAGGTATCTATGTCAGAGAAGTATTTTTTTACTAAAATTGTAAAATCATATTGGTATCAACTTGCTACCTAAGGAAAGGGAAGAACAGAACGAGAACCAAGACAAGAGAAAATGACTGAGATCATTGAGATCTAATATATGGGTCAGATTTTCAGAAAATGTACAATTCATCTTCACCAATCATCTCAAATAACCCACATTTAAGACAGAAATAAAGTTCAAAATACAGTTCAACCTAACCAAACCGATTGCTAGAATCAATGCAATGCCGAATATACTCAGATTTACCTAGTATTGACCAAATTGCAGCCTAATTTAGCAGGATTTACTAAATGTGTACAGCTGCAAATTGTACATTTTCTGAAAATCTGACCCACATACTAATGTTGTGTGTGTGTGATGTTTCGAATAGGAATAAGTACGATAGATAATTTAAGAGGTACGTAATTTAGATACAGTTTTCTGTTTTTTTATTTCGAGAGGCAACGCCTGAGACCCATCCATGACGGACAGAGCGTATTATTTGTACTGTATTAAATATCATATTGGCCTTAACGAAATAAAAAAAAACAAAAAAAACACCAGAACAGTCCTTCTTGTAATGGTTAGCTGACAGTAAGGTCCGCTCACCTTAACATGCGAATAATAATAATTGGGTTTCAGTTGACTAGGCTGTTACATCCCATATGGGTCAGATTTTCAGAAAATGTACAAATCGCCTTCACCAATTCTCTCAAATAACCCAAATTTAAGCCAAAAATCAGGTTCAAAATACTGTTCAACATAACAAAACAGACTGTTTGAATCAAGGCAATACCAAATATACCCAGATATACCTAGTGTTGATGATTTTTCAGTCCAATTTAGCAGAATTTACAAAATATGTTGATCTGCCAATTGTACATTTTCTGAAAATATGACCCATATATAATATTAATACAGGCTGTGTGCTGCATCACATACTCTCCGACACACTGACCAGGTGTAGCCTCAGGTAGGAAGAGGGGGTGGGGGTGGGGGGTCAAGATTTGTATGGACATTTTGACCAGTATGTAAAGATCTGAGGGAGTGGTATCGGACAATTCAGTCCATATAAGGGTCAGATTTTCAGAAAATGTACAATTCTCCTTCACCAATCCTCTCAAATAACCCACATTTAAGACAGAAATGAGCTTCAAAATGCAGTTTAACATATAATAACGGAACTTATACTTTAAATCAATACGATACCAAATATACTCAGATATACCCGGTATTAATCTTTTTTTAGCCTGATTACGGAGAATTGCCTTATTGTGTAGAGCTGGCAATTATACATTTTCTGAAAATCTGTCCCATAAAGTATTAATATTGAGACGTGATGGGAAAGTTTATGTCAAATCCGAATAAACATGTTTCATTTTAGTCGATAAACCTGTCAGTATATCTAACTACTGTAAGTAATTTGTTGTTAGTGAAGGTATCTTCCGAGGTGCTGTCTGTGATAGAGATCTATAATTTACCACTTGTAGAAGTCTTACTATATGTTTTATTCATGTGAAAATAAAAGTTTCATATAATTATCTATAGTACTTCAAAACATTTTATTAGATGTGTTCGTTTTAGTATAACTTGTGCCTCGATAGATATGGGAAGCCGTTGGTATATTTATTCCTGAATTGTGGATATCTGAATTGTTTTTATGGATATCCACAAAAACAATTCAGATATCCACAATTAATTTTGGATATCCACAATTGAATTTTGGATATCCACAATTCAATTCTGGATATCCAAAATTAATTGTGGATATCCACAATTCAATTCTAGATATCCAAAACTCAATTCTGGATATCCAAAATTCAATTCTGGATATCCAAAATTTAAATCTGGATATCCAAAATTCAATTCTGGATATATTTAATTTTACCCAATTTTACATATCCAAAATTACATTCCACATATCCACAATTCAATTCTGGATATCCAAAATTCAATTCTGGATATCCAAAATTCGAATTCTGGATATCCAAAATTCAATTCTGGATATCCAAAATTCGAATTTCACATATCCAAAATTCAATTCTAGATATCCATAATTCGAGTTTCACATATCCACAATTCTCTGTCACATATCTACAATTTATTTATTGGCAAACATTTGATTTTCGGTTGTGAAATGTTTATATCTAAAGTTAACTTCTGATATTCGCCAAAACAATTCATATATCCAAAATTCGCATTCTGGATATGCAGAATTTCATTTGTGTACATTCTATCACCTTATTTTCGAATTATGGACATACATTTGACATAGATTAATACCAGTTGAATTAAGTATATTAATAATTCAATATCTGAATGTGAATTATGGATATACTTTTTTCGAATTTGAATTTGGGATAACCAGAATTGGGAGAGGGGAATATATATCCAGAATTGATTTATGGATATCAGGAATTGAATTGTTGATATCTGAAATTCAAATTTTTGATATCCATATTTGATTTATGGATATCCAGAATTGATTTATGGATATCCAGAATTGAATTGGTGATATCTGAAATTCGAATTTTGGATATCAACAATTCAATTCTGGATATCCACAATTGATTTATGGATATCCAGAATTGATTTATGGATATCCAGAATTGATTTATGGATATCAAGAATTGAATTGTTGATATCTGAAATTTGAATTTTGGATATCCAGAATTGATTTATGGATATCCAGAATTGATTTATGGATATCAAGAATTGAATTGTTGATATCTGAAATTCGAATTTTGGATATCCAGAATTGATTCATGGATATCCAGAATTGATTTATGGATATCAAGAATTGATTTATGGATATCAAGAATTAAATTCTAGATATCTGAAATTCGAATTTTGGATATCCAAAATTGAATTCCAGATATCCACAATTCAATTTTGGATATCAAGAATTCAATTTCAGATATCAAGAATTGATTTATGGATATCAAGAATTCAATTTCAGATATCAAGAATTTAATTTTCAATTCTGGTATTAAGCATTCAATTTTAGATAGCCATGAATTAATTATTGGTATAAAAAAAATAATAACAAACTTGAACTTTGGATATTTTAAGCATAGAATTAATTCCTCCACACACAATCTTAGGTATAGAAAGTTTTAAATCAGATATCCAAAATTCAATTTCAGATATCCAAAATTCGAATTTCAGATATCCAAAATTCAATTTCAGATATCCAAAATTCGAATTTCAGATATCAACAATTCAATTCTTGATATCTGAAATTCGAATTTTGGATATGTGAAATTAAATTTTGGATATCTGATATTGTATTGTTGATATCTAAAAATCAATTTTGGATATCTTTAAAAGATGTTTATTATGGATATGTCATTTTTAATTTTGGATATGTCACGGGCAATTACGGATATCTATAATTCAATTTTGGATATCTAAAATAGAATTGTGGATATCTAAAATTAATTTCTGATATCCACAATTCAGGAATAAATATACCAACGGCTTCCCATAGATAGACACACCTATCTGCTTCAGTAACAACCTAAGTTTTAGAATTAAATTATGATTAAATATTTGAAAACTCTGAAATATATATTTAACTTGGGGGTGGGGGTGGGGTAACCCCAAGAGCCCCCCCCCCCCCCTCGCCCACCAAATCATCTCACTCGAGAAACTTTTGATGTTTGTGCGTCCTATTATATATGTCAGGGACACCGAGATTAACGCGTTATCTCGCGTTGATAAGCGAGTTTATCTCTAGCGTTCCACGCGTGGTATTGTGAGGAAAGTGAACTTAACGGTTACCGGTGATAATCAGGTTGGAACTGGCTCTCCTCGGTGGGAAAAATACTTTCACCCATTTCATGGGGCCAAGAATAAAATCCGAAAATAAATCTAAATGAAGCAAACTGCCATATTTCCAACAAAATATGAGTGAAATTGTCAAAAAATTACAATTCACTTTCACCAATCCTCTCAAAAATTTAAGTCAACAGAATTTCTGAATCAAGGCGATACCAAATATGTGATCCGTTTTAGGAAAATGAGTCATAAGTCGCAAAAAAAATGGATTTTGAGATTTCACCATATTTGGAAAGAGGAGATCAAGCCGATTCCAATGATAGTAAACACTAGGACATCTAACATTATATATATGTATTTCTAGATTTTAAGTTTGATATTTTTACTTTTTTAAAAAAAAGTTTGCAACGTTTCTAGATGGGTTATTACCAGTAAAGTAACTAAATATACTCCATACAAAGGCCTTCAAAACGCAGGGATATATTTAATACAATGTCCCGAAATGTGTGATATGGATTTACATGACTATAAATGCTAAACCCTCTAAAGATCAGAACCTTTCAATAAAGATATCTTGTAAAAAAACACATTGAGAAATATCAATTTTGCGACTTATGACTCATTTACCTGGGAAACATCCCATATACTCAAATGTATCTAGTATTTACCATTTTTCAACCTAATTTAGCAGCTAGATTTACAAATTGTATTGAGCGGACACAATAGGCAATATTATAATGCTGATGGACTATTCTAGTTCAATCTGACCAGGCCAGAAGTTATGACCCTTTATAAGCGTGGCCAAGCATACGTTAACTATGTATGGTATGATGTATTGCATCATTAGGCCAAATAAAATAGGTATGTTTCTGATGTACATAGCTGAAAAGGGGTAAGGAAAATATCAGCTTCTATAATGAAATAGGCGCCATATTGAATAACCATATAACTTTTTTTCTTTTTCAAAAAAAGAAACCACCTTGTAGAAACTGTAACAATAGTGGTTATAGCAAAAGTCAAGTACCTTTTAGGGGTTTTCTGGTTAGGAAAACTTGTTTTCCTGTTTTAATTCATTTTTGGGTAAATAAAAACAACAACAAAACTCACAAACTAGGTTTAGGCACGGTCAAAATTTGTTTAGGTGGGGTAGGTTTTTTCTAGGTTGGGAATGGGAAACACACCTATTTTTCATGGCCTTACCTGAGCCTGATGGTAGAGCGGATGAGGATGGCCATAATGGCGGATGATCATAACATTATATGCACCATATTCCATGTGATTATTCCATTCATCATATAGGTCAGATTTTCAGAAAATGTACAATTAACCTTCACCAATCCTCTCAAATACCCACATTCGAGACAAAAATGAGCTTCAAAATGCAGTTTAATATATTAACAGAACTGATACTTTAAATCAGCGCGATACCAAATATACTCAGATATACCCGGTATTTTTCATTTTTCAGCCTAATTTAGGAGAATTTACTCAATGTGTACAGCTGCCAATTGTACATTTTCTGAAAATCCGATCCATATGCACCATATTCCATGTGATTATTGCATTCATCATGTTAATAGCTGGCCTATGGTGACTTCCACACTGGATCAAAGTGGATCCATATGAGGGCATGCCACGAATAGTGGAATGTGTGAATGAAGAATCTTTATGCATGATTCCTTCAGTCTAGGCCCAAAGATGAGAGTGTCCCTTCAAACGGAGGGGAAAGCCTCTTGCCTTAAATCGCAAAGTGCGTAAAAAGACTGCAAAATGCCATTATATTCCCATTAGAACACCTAGTCCTAGGCCAGGAGGGTTTGGACATAGACTGCCTGGATGAATATTGGGTTTGCCTCTTCGTACATTGGTCATACAGTCTTTAGGCTCAGACTTGAGAGAGTCCCTCCAAACTGAGGGAAAGCCTCACCAGGCTAGGCCCAGAGTTGAGTGAGTTCCTCCAAACTGGGGGAAAGCCTCTGGCTCTAAATCGCAAAATGCCATTATAATCTCACTGGGACGCCCACTCCAGGGTCAGGAGGGTCATTGGCGCAGTAGGCGTCCAATCACTACCTCCTTTTCAACTAGTAGTTAGCAACAGATATATATAATGGAAAAATTAATACATACATAATTTCGATTATTTCAATAAGTGTTTCTCCCATGATCGCGACAATTATTGATCCATGTGCGAATAATTAGATAAGGTGGAGCTGTTATATTTCCTCATGAATAAATAAACTAATAATACTAATAACATCTCTGGCCTAGTGGTCGCATCTGACCCAGGCAGGGCTGCTCACTTGTTAACTAACAATGCTCACATGTGTGTTATACCAATACATTATATATGTGTAAAGGTGTCCTGGCAAACCCACAATCAGTATTTACAATCAAAAGCTTTAACATTTGGTTATTACAAAAGATGTGTTTCCCCTAAGGCTGCGTTTCCACTGGCTCACTCTTGTGGCCCGCTCATGGCCCGCTCTTTTTTATTGTCTTGAGCGCCTAACAAGCACAGATTGAGCGCAGCCAGAGCGGTCTAATGGAATTGGTTACTGCGCTCTCTGTACGCTCTAATAAGTGGCTATGTGAGCTTCTTTAGAAGAGCGCAGGACGTTGCGCTCATATCTGACGTGTTTGATATGAGTGAGCAACACAACGCTCTTTCTGCCTGTTAAACTAGCGGACCAAGAGCGCAGTGAGAGCATTTGCCATTGATTTCATATAGGAAACAGGCGCACCAGTAGAATCGCTCTGCGCTTGTATTGCGCTAAAAATATTAGCGAATGAAGAGCGTATGACAAGCGCCCCATAAACAAGCGCAGCAAGAGCGAGCCATGAGCACAATTATATAAGCGAACCAGTGGAATCGTACCTTAAGGCTGCGATTCCACTGGTTTGCTCTTTTAGTGCGCTCATGGCCCGCTCTTTTTATTTCCATGAGCGCTCAACAAGCACAGATAGAGCGCAGACAGAGCAGTGCAATAGAATTGGTTACTGCGCTTTCAATACGCTCTTAAAAACTGATGTTGGCGCTTCTTTTGGACGTTGCGCTCATATTTGTTGTGTTTGATATGAGCGCAACTACATGGCGCTTTCTATGCCTGTTTTAGTAGTGGTCCAAGAGCGCAGTAAGAGCAGACCGAGAGATTTGCCATTGATTTCATAAGGAAACAGCGAACCAGCAGCATCGTCCTGGGCTTGTATTGCGCTAAAATTATTAGCAAATGACAAGCGCAATAAAAACAAGCGAAGCAAGAGCGAGCCATGAGCGCAGATACAAGCGATCTGGTGGAATCACACCTTAAATTACAATAGATTGGCTTCATTTGAACAAGGCGGGGTAATTTTTCGCTGTAAGGCCAATGGGGATTTATATATGTGTTATCCAAGTTAGTGTATTGATAGTTTTCCAGGAAGAGCAAGTAAGAAAGAACTATTATTAGGACATGAGTGGTCTGACCTGAGGTGGGGACGGCCATAGGCTTTGTCATTACAGGTATGACTCAGTCAGGTCAGGTCAGTATACTCTGGCATTGGGCCTAGATTTCTTTCTTTCATCAATTCAAGTATGGAATTTTATTGTTTGTAGCCCTTATACTTGTTCTACTGCTAGATTTGTCTGTGGTATACTACCATCAATTGGTGGTTCTAGTATCAGGAGGTTTTTAGCTCATCTTCTATTAACTCCTGGTGTAGTATATTGCCATCTGTTGTTGTATGATGTTTTACCAGGCTGTTTAGTTGAGCTTTTATAGCTGGTCTTCCACTAACTATTGGAGTAGTATACTACCATCTATTTTATGTGATGTTATACCAGGTTGTTGCCCGGTCAGTTCCTATACCTGGGTGTCCACTAGACATTGAAATTCCCATGAAATACAGTAACTTTACATAGAGAGTCATACTACTCTCTATGTTTATACATGGTTTTACAAGGCAGTTCAGAATTTTTGTTTATCATTTAGAATATCTATACGGTCAATATTCCGTAAAATGACAATTGAATGATAGACAGGCATGCAGAATGTACACAATCCAGACCCATAGCATGCCTGAGGGAGGTTAATAGTCACATTAAGGTACAAAACAACAACACAGATCCTAAAGTACTCGGGCCTATATCTATGATACGAATACATAGTACAGCACAAGTAGATAATACATCATAGTGATTAGTATTAGTGGTTATGGTCTAACTTTGAAGCGCCTAGGTACCGAGTAACAACGTTATCACTCTGGAGTTGGACAAACATACACTACATGGGTCAGATCTTCAGAAAATGCACAGTTAGCAGATCTACATATTTAGTAAATTCTGCTAAATTAGACTGAGAAATGGTCAATACTAGGTAAATCTGAGTATATTTGACATTGCCTTGATTCAAGCAATCTGTTCGGTTATGTTGAACTGAATTTTTTACCTCATTTATGTCTTAAATTTGGGTTATTAGAGAGGCTTGGTGGAGGCGAATTGTACATCTTCTGACAATTTCACCCACATACTCAACACCTGGGATGTACTTGGGGAGGGGAAGATATAAAATTATATAAAATTAAATATTCTATTGGCCTTGAATTGAATAAAAAAAAAAAAAAAAAAATATTGCGGAGACCGATAGGTCAGGGTCCATCTCAGGAACAAGAATATGGTCATAATATAAAGAGATTTTCTCATGATAATCAACCCATCATGAAATGTATCACAAGCGTGAAATAGCTGGGAAATAAAACTTAAAAAAAAAGTGATGTGTTACAGAAAACTTAACTCGCAAAAAATCAATTTTGAGATATCATCATATTTGAAAAGATGAGATCAAGCTGATTCCAATGATAGTAAACTTGTGGACCTATACTGGGTATTTCTATATGTTTTTTGGTATAAAACAAACTTAGCACTATTGTTGATGGTCTTTCACTAGTAAAATAGTTAATTATTCTCAGAGATGCATCTAGATATATTGAATACAGTCTTGAAATTTGGTATATATTGTGAAAACCATTTGAAAAATATCATTTTTGCGACTTGTTACTCATTTTAACACGTCAAATTTGTGTCCTAAATGAAATCTCATAGGTGTGATTTCCTGATTAATTTTAATTTTGAGAGTCCTTCCTGATTGGATCAATATGATTCAAACATAAAACAGCTTCTCAAATGAAAAAGCCATATTGAATAACCACCTGATGTCTTGTACTCCTAAGGTGAGAACATATGGGGTCAGATTATCAGAAGATGTACAATCGGAAACTCGACAAATGTGATAACTTCTGCTAAATAAGTGTAAGACTGGACTATCATAAATAATGGGTACATCAGAGTATATTTGACATTGTGTCTCTCGTTGTATTCAACTATATTTTGAACGTGAGTTTTCAATGTAATGTGGGTTATTTGAAGGTGAATTGTCCATTTTCTGACGACTTCACCCATATACATGTACATAATGGTTGCACACAGCTGTGCCCCGACCTTAGAGCAGGCATGTCCAGCAGGCATGTCCAGCAGGCATGCATTCCTCCACTAGCACATGCATGGGTCATGGTGGTCAGAAAACGTACAATTCGTCTTCACCAATCCTCTCAAATACTCCAAATTTAGGACAAAATTATGGTTAAAATACAGTAAGTAAGTCGATATTTTTAAATCAAAAGACTACCAAATATACTCAGATATATTTAGAACTATTGTTGGTAATTGTTCAGCCTAATTTAGGAATATTTACTGAATGTGTTGAGATGCAGATTGTACATTATCTGACAGCCTGATCCATATTTGTCAAAAACAAATATGTGAACTATGCGTGGAATGTGAGACAAATAATAGTGCAGGTGTCCATAAATGCTGTCAGCATTTTTTAATTTATTTTAAAATTGTAGTTCCCACTTATCGGCTTTATTATCTGAAAGGCAAGCTATATGGGTCAGATTTCCAGAAAATGTACAATTGGCAGCTGTACACATTTAGTAAATTCTGCTAAAATGGGCTACAATTTGGTCAACACTAGGTAAATTCGAGTATATTCGGCATTGCATTGATTCTAGCAATCTGTTTGGTTAGGTTGAACTGTATTTTGAACTTTATTTTCGTCTGAAATTTGAGTTATTTAAGAAAATTGGCGAAATTGAATTGTACATTTTCTGAAAATCTGACCCATAAGCTCAGATGGCTGGTCTTACAATATCATCTGGAATAGTATACTACCATCTATTCTTAGATGCCATTTTACTAGGCTGCTTAGTCCAGCTCATATAACTTCCACTACTTCCTAGTCCCCAAGGTAGTGTTGTATGTAGGGCCCTAGTAGAAGTGACTCAAATAATTAGTCAATCAAATGTTCTTTTAAATTTTGTTTTAATTTTCATTTTCATTTCTCAGTCTAATTTAGCAGGATTGACTAAATGTTTAGATCTGCCGATTGTACATTTTCTGAAGATTTGACCCTTATGATTATTGATCAATGACCATACATGCATGTACATAGGGTGGTAATTAACCAAAGAGCTCGTCCTAGTAACATAATATATGGGAACACATGTTCTGTGTCTGGGTATTACCATAGCAACATGAATGTTTGTTTTCCCCGAGTAAAGAACATGACAGGGAATATTGATGATAAACACAGTATGAGGAATGGGTGGAAGAAAGTCAAGATAAAGATATATTGAAGATAAAAGAGTGAAAAAAGAGAGAGAAAGCTTAGAGACTGGCAAGTGTGGAGGTGAGATTTGATATTATTTTCATAGATATCGGCTCCAGGTTGTCAAGGAAACGGAAAAATAACTGTTTAGGAGATGTTGGCAAAATGTCGTCTGCTTCGATCCAAGGTCAAGGTCAAGAGGATGACCCCAACAGTCTATGTATTGACCCAAGGTGCAAGCCAGACATTTTAGACACTCTATATAATGACTGACACAAAGTAGAACCAAAGTCTACTTAAGAATAAATCTATTAAGAAGGAAACATTAATTACAAACATGGTGATATTGTATTATGTACAAGATGTACAGCTGAATTATATTTATGCATCCTGGAAATCTTCAGAAAATCAATCATGGCATGTTTATATATGCTACATGGTATAAATTTAACCTAGCATGAATATTTCAATATTGTATGATTGGATCAATGGGAATGTTATTAGCAAACCCCCTACCCCCTCTAGACTGCATGAAGAACAATCTCCGCTGCACGAGAATCAAATTCGAAATAAACTACCATATCGACAAAACTTATTGTCTGGTTTTGTGATTAAAACCATTACAATAGGTGATGTGTTTCAGGAAAATGAGTCATAAGTAGCAAAAAATAGATTTTGAGATACCATTATATTTGAAAAGATGAGATCAAACCGATTCCAATGATAGTATACAGTCAAATGATCTAATAAGTATTTCTATATTTTAAGTTTGGTATTTTAATTTTTGAAAAAAAAAAAAGTTTCCATTATTTCTGGTGGTTAATAAACAGTTAAGTAACTAAATGTAGTCCATATGAGGACCTTTAAAACGAAAGGATATATTACATAGATTGTCCTGAAATTTGATACATTATTATTATTATACAACTTTTATTCCATATCAGCATATACAATGACAATAAAGAAAAGGGCCATTTATCCCTCTCCAATGGAGATCTTCCTGGTAACCCTAAAATAAACAATTAAAATTACAATGTAGTATCACAGCTAATTTATAGCGTTGAAGAAAAATTATGTGTCTCTGTGTTATTTTAAACAAATTGTCTTTGGTTTGTCCTTTCCGCGGTGATGATTATTATTGTTCGTCTTGTTTTGAGGGTTGTTGAAATCGCCTCAGTTTCATTTTTAATAAATTTATTATTGTCTATCACCTTTTTTCGTAACTTGTGCTTGTGTTCTTGGATGGTCTTGACACAGCAGACTTGTATCTTAGTAACCAGGTCGATGTTGATATAAAGACATGACTATCACTTTGAGTGAAAAATAACTATTTTTTGTTTAACAAATATAATTACCTTGGTACCTTAAAGCACCTTCATTTTTAGCCCTGTACTGGGTTCGTCGATATTCTAAGTAAACAAGATTTACCACAACAATTAATAAAAATAGTGTAAAAGAATCCTGTCCTATACTGGTAGGGTTCTTGTGAGTAGATGAGGTGATTAATCAAGTCATCCCATCTTGAACTGTCCTATCCTGTACTGGTTGGAACAACAAACAATTTTTATAGTATTCGTAGCTGACAATAAGACAAGGTTGTATAAACAATGAACAAGAAATAGTAATACCGTCCCCCTTTCCCTACATTGATTTGTTTACCGATATACCGGTCTTTATGGTAGGTCTTACGTGCCTACTTACTTCCCCCCTAACATACATTCGTATAATAGTCAGATTGTCATAGTTAACTTAAACAGTATTTCATTGCAGTCAAAATGCCCGTTATAAAGGTGTACTACAGGTTAAAACCTCCTCAGATTTAAGAAAACCGTCGTTCTCCTTAGGATATACATTTTTTAACCACTTTCTAAATGCTTCTCTTGTCTTTATATCTCTAGGTTGTTGTGGTAGGTCGTTCCACAATAAAGGCATTTTATATATATATGATTTTTTGTAGCTTTCACATTTTGGTATTGGAACTTTCAGCTTTTTGCCTGTACTTAAACCTCTCAAATTTATTTGCCTATCGTCCACATATTCCTTATCCAGAGACCTCCTGAATGCTAATTCTAGGATGTGGCCTTGCCTCCTAGTATTAAGCGAGGGCATCTCAGTTTTTATATGTATTTCCTTGGTGCTCGTATACCTAGGGAGTTTGAGTGCAATTTTTATCGCTGTGTTTTGCAGAGACTGAAGTCTGTCTAAATACCGTTGGGGGGTGCACTGATAGAATATATCCCCGTAGTCTATGTGCGGTAATATAGTAGCCTTATATAATAACATTAACGTTTTGGTGTCACATACTCTGTAAAGTTTTGACAGTGACTTTAGTTTTGTTCGTATGGCATGAATCTTTCTCTCCATAAAAGTTTTGAAATTTAGTTGGCTGTCAATCTCAACTCCCAGAAACTTATAGTACCCAACCTCCTCAAGAGTATATTGGTCTATCTTATAAGACTTTACATTAGTTTTCTCTGGTCTTAAGCTAACAGTCAAATATTTACATTTTTTAATGTTCAAAGATATCTTATTTACTGCACACCAATTGACAATATTATCTAGGTCTGTTTGTAATTCCCTATTCGTCCCTGTATTTTTTTCCCTTTTTTCATAGATAACAGTGTCGTCAGCGAAATGCTGAATATGACAATTCTTAACAACCTTATGTAGATCGTTTACATACAGTATAAAAAGTAGCGGTCCCAAGGCAGTTCCTTGTGGAACACCGCAACTAACCTTTTGTAGTGAAGAGAGACTACCATCCAATGTTACGCATTGGGACCTATCTTGTAAGTAATTTTTGAACCAGTTTAATGGGCCGTTTTGTAATCCGAATTTCTTAAGTTTATCTATTAAAATATCATGATTAACGGTATCGAAAGCTTTTTTGAAATCTAAAAATATTAAATCAGTTGAATTTTTATTATTTAAATTTTGATTAGTGTATGAAAATAGGTGGTCCAATGCGTCATTGATTGACCTTCCGCTTCGAAAACCATATTGAGCGTCACACAATAACTTATTACCTTCTACGTAAGACGCTAGCTGACTCTGTACACAACTTTCTAAGATCTTTGCTGGAAGGCTAATACATGATATCGGCCGGTAATTACCTGTGTTATTTTTGGCCCCTTCTTTGTATAATGGAGTAACTATTGCAGATTTAAAGTCCAATGGTACTGTTTCTGTCTGAAGTGAAAGGTTAAATAAATAAGCAAATTGGCTGCTTAAAACTTTCATACAAGGTTTGAGTATCCTCGTAGGCATAAATTTTAGCCCAGAGGCTTTATAATTTCCAACTTTAACTAACGCTAATTCTACAGCGGCACTTGTTATGCCATTAAATTCAAATTTACTATCTACCTTGTCCATCACTTCGTCAACTCTTATTGTTTTGCCCCTCTCTATTTTGTCTGCTAGTTCAGGTCCCACTCCCACAAAATACCTATTAAATTCTTCCGCTGCAGATAGCCCAGTGAGCTTGTCCCCCTTCTCTGTAGATACCGTTATTTCCTCGTTTTTATTTTTACACTTGTCCCTTGAAAGAATAGGTTTAATGATTTCCCAGAATTTGTGAGGTTCCGATCTGGATGCCTCTATCTGGTCTTTTAAATAATTGCCCTTAGATTTCCTTACTTCTTCATTTGTCCTACATCTTTGTCTCCTAGCTTCTTCCCAGTCTACCTCTAGACCCGTCTTTTTGGCTTTCGTATACGCTTTGTCCCTACTTTTTGTCATGTCTATAATTTCTTTTGAATACCAATCAGGAGTCCTATTTACATTCTTAAATTGCTTTATGGGGCACATCCTGTCGAGGTAAAACTCGATTTTTGAATACAATATTTCCCATGCCCTGTTAACTTCCCTGGCTGAATAGAAATCTGTCCAGTCCAGGTCTTTCAGTATCTCTTGAAGTATTTTTATGTCGAGGTTTTTTGTATTCCTAGCTTCAAATGTCGCTTGGGTATACTTGTTCCTCTCTTTTTTTACTTGTAAGAATACTGGAAGATGATCGCTAAGATTATAATTTATTGCTCCACTCTCGTTAATATTTTCTAGATTTGTATATATATGATCTATTTTGGATTTTGATTTTTTACTAATTCTAGAGTGGACTTTGACCGCTTGTTGAAGATTGTATTTACCCAGTAGAGTATTAAATCTATCCGCTTGTTTTGTTTTACCCGACTCTATTATATCTGAATCATAGTTGAAATCTCCAAGAACAACGACATCGTTTGTAGAGTCAACCGAGTTTAGAGCCCTTTCTAATTCAGCTAGAGTATCAACCATGGAAGCCTGAGGTGGCTTATAAACATTGAAAAGAATTTTAGTTTTCATAAATCTCTTAGTGATCTTCATAACCTGTACCTCTATATTTTTATTGGACACCTGCAGACAATCTAGGTCCCCTACACTAACTTCAAGGGATTTGTGTACATACGTGGTCAATCCACCTCCTCTTCTTTTAATCTTCCTATCAAATCTCACCATCTTGTAGTCATTTATTTCTATTTCCCCATCTTTTGTTTGTTTATTTAGCCAGGTTTCTTGAAGAGAAATGACCTGTGGGGTTGCATCTTTCATAAGTTGTTTTATTTGATCTAACTTGTGAGACATGCTCCTTATATTCCACGATATGAATTTTAATCCCTTGAGTTTTTTGAAATCTTCTACACTATACTCCATTTTTTATCTTTAAATTTGGCTTTGAACCCATATTTCCTCCGACC
Organism: Sthenelais limicola; assembly: GCA_942159475.1. Taxonomy (NCBI): domain Eukaryota; kingdom Metazoa; phylum Annelida; class Polychaeta; order Phyllodocida; family Sigalionidae; genus Sthenelais; species Sthenelais limicola. The sequence continues at coordinate 16,481,567 of OW804096.1, read as the reverse complement.
ATAAACCCCTTTGTACAATTGTACATTCCAACAAATAACAACGTTTGTTTTCCTACAACGGTGTAGGAAGGAGGCGTTACAGTCGCTCCTGCAATTACCTAATAGCAACATGTCCACACCCATTTCGGGTGGGCACCCTAAATACATATTTACATAGTAAATAGCCTGTTTCCAGTCCGAAACGGCTCTCATTCCCTTCTTCATTTCAATTTTATCCATGCGGATTGGTGGAAGGTAAAATTTTTAACAATTTAGGAAGGAAGTTTTGGCATTAAGCCCAATTGAAGATTTTATGTGCCTCTCTTCTGAGCAATGCTGGCATATGGGGTGAAGTCGGGTTCTGAAAAACGCACAGTCACACCGCCATAATTCAGCATCGTCAGCAGAAAGTTTCATTCGTTAATCATCTAGAATTACCACTCTGTAAATGTGGTGTTTCAACAATTAATATACCAATTTTCTCAAACTCATTCGTATAAACTCATTAAAATTGTGACCAAACATTTATGTATAGGGTTACACTCACGTATAGGGTTTCATACCCTAGTGTGTTTCTGTTATCCAATACCTTAAACCATAAGAAAGTGTTTATCGAACATCAATATAACACCTTCATTCAGCAGTATTATCCTATTCACATTTCTCAGAACCATACATTGTTTTCCTCATTCTGAGTTTCTAGGCGACAGTGTGTACAGTATTTAAACATATATATTACATCATCGATCCCTTTTGTTACCCTGCATTTCGCACCTTTTCCGTATTTTTAGGTGTATAGGGTAAGATACTAACACATATTTCAATACGTTACACGCACTCATTAAATGTTTCTGACCCTGCATTTCGCACCTTTATACTTCTATAGGTGTATAGGGGAAGATCTTGACCATTTTATTACTGTACATTGTCAATATAAATTGTGATCAATAATCAGCTTTTCTACATAATACATTTTTCCAATAGACTTCTCAGTTTATATACTGTATTTCACAGTTTATACCATGTATCACACACATATTCTTCCCAATGAATTCTTTGCGATCTGTCTTATGATTATATCATAGCTTATCTTCGGTTAACATCACTGACATTATTTACATAGGTAATTCTATCTTTGAATAAATTCTGTACTTGTTATTATTTGAATAAATTCTGTACTTGTTATTATAGAATAAGGTACATTGTTCTTAAACGGTGATCTACTATATATTCTATCTTATCAAGTCAATGTAGTACAGACCCATTCGTGATTTCGAGGTATTATTTTTGTGGCAAATGTTACGACTACCCCAACGCCTGGACCACATTTAGTGAGGTCGGGTTCCAGAAAACACACTGTTACACTAAAATGGGGACAGGCGTCTGGAGAGTTCGTAACCTACATCCATCTGTTAAAAAAAATCACGTACATCTTTTGATCATATTATAAAATATTCTCCTTAAAATACCCTTCATTGAGTCACTATCTATAACCCACATTTATTTTGTGTTACTTATAATCAGTTGCTGTTGTTATTGATATATGCTGGATTTGTCATTTTTATATTTTCCTATATGCTTTGATAAGTTGATTAACAACTCCTTCCTTTAGTTCATCCGAGTAATGGCATCCATCATCCGACATCTTTGTGTAGTCATGTGTATATATCGGGTGCAAGGTTGTCATATGACGTCTTGCTCTGTTTTTGTGTACAATCTGACTGACGTATGGTGTGGGTACCTGATGTGAGAAGTTGTTATTTTTGACAGTGTTGTTATAGGAAACAACCAACCTGTTCATCAGGTCTTGATCATCTGCTATTGCTCGGACTTTCGGAGCTGTAAGGATTTTTCTAAGCCTCCATGAACTTTCTGAGTTAAAGATGTTTACTTTTACTAGGTCTACTCCTATGGTTGTACTAAACATTATTAATGGCGGGGGGAGGTTTTGAGGAGCGGTCTGGTAAATGGTTTTCCTTGCCTGCTCTAAGGCCTCGCCCGTGTCCGCTGAGAGTAGTGTGGGGCACGAGTACTTTAATCCCACTTCCTTTGTAAGGTTGTCTCTATACGTTATATTACATATTCCAGCCGCAACTACAATGACCTTTGGTTTCTCAGTCATTCTTATATGTAAAGATCTTTCTAATAAAGAGGGGGTGTCTGCCCCTCTGGCAACAAATACACTAACGTCAAGTCCGGGATCTTTCTCCGTGAACACTGTTCCGAGTCCAGTGGCTCGGGAATCTCCCAATATCATTAACTCACGTCTTTGCATCTTGAAATTTTGCTGCCTAAATCCGTCCTGAGGTACCTATGTTTCTTATAGTTAGTCCCACTCTCTTAGCGTAGTAATTCCTTCTTAATGTCATTTAGAATTTTCCCGAATTCGTTTCGCCCTCTGAATGATGCTGCTTTCAGCGGGACTCGTTCGCCATTGCTGACGAGTACCCCTCGTGGGTTTCTCCCAATCCCCCACTTCTCGCTAGCTGTAACTTCGTAGTAGCATTTTATCTTTGGATCTAATAATTTTTCCCTGATTTCATCATTCTGTAGGAATTTTTCTGTGGCAATTTCCCGCAATACCTTCGTTTCTATCTTCTCCCAATTCAGCATCTGTGCCGAGGTAACCTTTGAGTCTAGTTTTGAGCCTATCCGCTTGGCGTGCGCAGGGTTGTTGTTTTCGTTAATCAACCGCGCCATGTAGTGAAGATTATAGAACCTGGCCTTCTCACTCTGATAGGCGTGCTCGGAGGTGTGGTAAGTCGTACCTTTGTAATATACTTCAGATGGGTAAAAATTTGAATAGATACTATGTTTCCCATGGAATCCTATCCCCCCGTCGTCAACCGGTAGCTGGGAAACATCTGCCGGGCGGCACCCGGGGGGAAGGAGACTTAGGTCGGATGAGGCGAAAGATTTATGGGCCTTTCCTCTGACCAGAATGTGCCCTAACACCACATCGGCCGGAAAATTCTTTATTTGTAGAAGTTTTTGACAATTGAGCACCAATTGGTAGTTTGGATCGTTTTTGTCTGGCTGGTATCTGTTGAACCAGATCCTGAAACCAGTTTTCCTTCTCAAGTCACTAGCTTGGTTTAGGACTTGTTTTTTCATTTGCGCGGACTCGAGTTCCACATAGATTGCCCTTGTCAGATTTTTCCTAGGGACCCCAACTCTGTATGCGAGCACCTTACTTTCTCTATTTATTTGATTAACCAGACTGAGCAGATTTCTGACTATGCCATTTGTGTTTTCTTCAATAGATGCGAGCGCAGTATTTTCTCCGATCGCACATGGGGCAGGGGAGCCTTGCTGCCACCTTTCGGGTATGTTCTCAATTAATAGGTGGGTCGTTCCATCTACTTTAGTCGCACCAGTCGGTGAATTTAGTTTCGTATCATTTAGTTCTGCAATACCAGATTCAATTGATGAAATCTTCGTGCCCACTTCCTCCATTTGTGCTCCCAATCCATCAATCTTATCTAGGTTATCGGTAATTGATAGTCGTAGGTCTAGAATGGATTTATTTATTTCTTCGTCTAACGCCTCCACCGCTTTCATGGCGACCACGTCAACGAATGTTGTTCCCTCCTCAGATTCTACCTGTTTCTCAGTTTGATCCCCCACAGTCTGATCGGTTTCCTCTTTCGGAACATTTACATCTGTCTTCACTATCGATTTCTCAATTTTTTTTAGTCTACGATCCAGACCCCTATAGTTATTTTCAATCCATGCAAACTTGTTGACAAGCTTTCTCGTTATCATGTCAGTTGTGATCTTAATCGAATGCATTTCTCTCTGTAATCTCCTAGTTTCCTTCCATTTCATATCTGGATCAGCCTCTAATGAAAGTCTGTCCAGTACTCCCTCTGTGATTTTCTTAATTAGAGCTTCATTCTCATCTACAGTTCTCTCTGATTTAGATTCACCTTGCTCCTTCTCCCTATTTTCTTCGTCGTCAGACACATTATCTTTTGCGCCCACCGTTTCGTCACCCTGATTTAAATTGTCAATGAAACCAACCTTGTTTACTTCGTTAGCTTGATCAATTTTTTTCGGTGTTTCTGTTTTTCCCTCTGGGGTTGCTTTTTCCATTTCCATTTTCTCTGGTTTAGATTTAGATTTACCTTGCTCCTTCTCCCTATTTTCTTCGTCGTCAGACACATTATCTTTTGCGCCCACCGTTTCGTCACCATGATTTAAATTGTCAATGAAACCAACCTTGTTTGCATCGTTAGCTTGATCAATTTTTTCCGGTGTTTCTGTTTTTCCCTCTGGGGTTGCTTTTTCCATACCCGATTTATCCTCCTGTATAACTTCTTCAGGAATTTTATCGCGCTCGGCGATGTTCAGCGTGACGTCCATGGCATCCATGACGTCCGTGAGTGGACCGTTGATCGTCAGTAATCGTACGACTAAAATCCCAAATATCAGGATAATAAGAATCGTCTTGAATAAATTTTTTGTAGTAATGTGCTCTATGACCATTTATAGTGCCGTGGTTGTTCTCAGGTCTGGTCTACTCGAGCCTTCCTTCCTATAATTTTACCAATCCTACTTCGTAGCTAGCTTGCCACCATTTGGTCCATTGAACGTTTTCCCGCCTTTTACATCGATTGATATAGCTATAAGTGATACAGCCTCCAAAAATGAGAACATTCCAAAAATGTGATCTTTTGAAAAAAACACTTTGAAAAATTATGACTCATTTTCCTGAAACACATCACATATTTGGTATTGTGTTGATTAAAAATTTGGGTTTGTTATGCCAAACTGCTGATCATAATGTAAGGGACTCGCCCAGACTGTTGAGAGGATTTGTGAAGGTGAATGGTATATTTACTGACGGTCTGACCCTAGAATGTGTATGATACCAGTAAGGTATAATATACCTCTATGCTTTAACAGCTTACACCATCTGGCAGTATCTAATAGTAAGGTATAATATACCTCTATGCTTACACCATCTGGCAGTATCTAATCGTGACCTTGTATTAAGGTTTGTTTACCTCAGCCATCAGGATTGGTCAATAATGGCATTATTTGTTCTCTCTCTCTCTGATTCATTCACTGATCGGTGCTTGATGTGGCTGATTTTGAAATCAGAGCGGAATAAATATGATTCACCCTCTTTATGCGATTATATATGGGTTTTATCTTTTTTATTTATTTCCTTTATACATTTACATGACATTTGAAGAATTCAGGGTCATTATTGGTTATAAAATTAGAGTCGGCAGTTGAGCGAGGATTGAACCAACGCAACACACACATATATACGGGTCAGATTTTCAAAAAATGTACAATTCAACTTCACCAATCTTCTCAAATAACCCAAATTTCAGACGAAAATAAAGTTCAAAATACAGTTCAACCTAACCAAACAGATTGCTAGAGCCAATGCAATGCCGAATATACTCGAATTTACCTAGTATTGACCAAATTGCAGCGTAATTTAGCAGAAGTTACTAAATGTGTACAGCTGCCAATTGTACATTTTCTGAAAATCTGACACATATGTTCCAAGTCCAGAACTGACGCATTTTCGATGAAATAAAACTGAATACACAAAATTGTGGTCGAGGCAAAGTCAAGGCCACAATTTTACAACATCATCTTGGATATGCAAAGTCCAAATGTCTTTGACGTTGTCGAGTATTGTATTTAGGCAATGCCGTGTATTAGTGTACGGTTATGGATGGTTTGCATACCAAGGTCAATAAATAGGTTTCATACTACTAATCATACTATTATCTGTGGTTTCACTTATCAGACATTTAGATGACATCATATTGGAGATAACATATTAATTTAATGCATGATTTTATTCAAGCAATGCCATGTATAAGTGAATAGTGTATGTCTTGCATAAGAAGGTCAATAAAAACCACATGTTATGTCATAGCATAGATGACAATATAGATGTAAATTATCTATATTTTTATCATGTAGTACGTACTGTCTTCGGAAATAAACAATATATATATATGTGATATGTTTCAGGAAAATGAGTCATAAGTCGCAAAAAATAGATTTTGAGATACTATTAGATTTGAAAAGATGAGTTCAAGGGGATTCCAATGATAGTAAAGAGTCTTATAATCTTATAAGTATTACTAGATTTTAAGTTTGATATTTCCGTTTTTGAAAAAAAAGTTTCCAATATGTCTGGGGGTCAATAATCAGTAAAGTAACTAAATGTAGTCCATATGAGGACCTTCAAAACTAAAGAATATATTATATAGATTGTCCTGAAATTTGATACACCGATTGATATAAGTCTAGGTGATGAACTCCCCAAACTTCAGAAAATTCCAATAATGTGATCTTATGAAGAAAACACTTTGAAAAATATCAATTTTGCGACTTATGACTCATTTTCCGGAAACACATCACATATATACATAGAGTATAATTGTCGGAATGCCAACGGGAATGTCAGTCTGGAATTGGTATTACAGGTGAGACAACAACATCGAAGTATTTATAGATTCTTGTGTTGTCAGAAAACGTGTTACAGTATAGACTATATCAGGGCCATTATACCAAAGTATTAATGGCTCTGACTATATACTCAGTGGCTAGCCAAGGGAGACAATGCAGTGTGACCGAGTAAAACAATAAACCCATTAACTAAGCCTAACCCTCAGTCTCAGCCATTGTTTAACTTACCTCTCAGTAGCTAAACCCTTAAATAGACCCACTATAGGTACATACACTGTTGTTATAATCGCTAGGGTTAAGTCAATGGTCATACCTACATACAGCTGCTGATGCCTGGCCTAATGTATACACTGCCAACAAAGGCATACTTCCTTGTACTACCACCTTTCACCCCCTATATTCTGTTATTTAAGTCATTCTACTGCCTTAATTGTCATAAAAAGTAGTTAAAACATCGCTAAATACCTGTACTAATGATCAGTCCTTGCAGGTAAAAACGGTTGTGAATTTATAAATAATTGAACAGTTTAATTTCACAGCGCGAGGTTGACCTACCTTAATCCTAGCCCAGACAGATTTGTTATTTTTCAAACACTAACACACCTCCCTCAGGTATCGCCGACCAATCGGTTTGAATAGAGCTAACAGCCAGGTATTGACCTAGATACCAGTGGAAACTAGGTCAGATGACGCCATCATACCTGGCTGCCCACGACACCAGAGAATGAGGGAACCCCCCAGGTGAGCTGGAAGTAGGTGAGGGACGCAGGGAATCCCCCCGGATTACATCACTCTAAAACCAGGAAACACCTCCCAAACATGACATTTTGCGTGGAATCGCTCATTCTGGCATATATTCTGACCTTCAGGGGTAGATTTTCACCTGGGTATATCCTAGAAGCACACCTGTTCTAACTCACCGACGTGGTACATACACAGCCAGCGAAAGTCCGAGTGCAAACTTCTAAATTTGGTTTACATATCCGAGCTTCTTTAATATCCAGTTTTCCACTTAAAACTCCAGTAATTTCACAAATAATCCTGAAGATCCTGTACTCGAGATGTCTACAGAGGTAATCCCGGGTTGGTAAGGGTGTGTAAAGGGTTTAAGAAGGAGAAAAATAGGGATTTTTCTTACCTGTTGGGTTCACCGTTGCGTTGTGTGTGACCTGGTCGCCGTTACTCAGTCAGTGATCAGCCCCGGCCGGGAACGCGTCAGCTGGCGCTACCCTCAGCGCCGCCAGCGGGGACAGCGCGAACTAATCCAGGTGTGCTAAAATCGAGGACGTAAATTGTCTCCCTGGTGGCAAATGATGCAGGTGTGTTAGACTTAGAGAGGGGGGGGGGGCGGCTAGACATATGGAGGGGGGGAAAGGGTTAGTCTTGGGTTGGGGAGAGGGGATACTCTTCGATTTCCTAACACAGGAGCCGCAATGCGAAATATTCTCACAAATAACCCATATTTAAGACAAGAACGAGATAAAGTATACAATTTAACAGAATTATAAAGATTTCTTGAATCATGGCAATTCCAGTCTAGGCTCAGAGTTGAGAGATTCCCTCCAAACTGAGGGAAAGCCTCTCACTCCAGTCTAGGCTCAGAGTTGAGAGAGACCCTCCAAACTGAGGGAAAGCCTCTCGCTCCAAACCGCAAACTACCATTGATTAGTCATCCCATTGGGAAGCCTACTCCAAGGGTGGGAACATGATTAACGCAGTAGGCGTCCAATTACTGACATTTCTTATTTGATCTGAGAGTCTCTAAGCCTAGTCTGTATATATAAGTATACACTCAAATGTACCTATAGTATTTATCATTGTTCAGTATTACATGGGTGAAATCGTCAGAAAATGTACAATTGGTCTTCACCAATCCTCTCAAATAGAAGACAAAAATCAGGTTAATACAGTTCAACATAACCAAACAGACGGTTTGAATCAAGGCAATACCAAATATACTCCGATATACCTAGTGTTGATGATTTTTCAGTCCAATTTAGCAGAATTTACAAAATATGTTGATCTGCCAATTGTACATTTTCTGAAAATCTAACCCATGTACGAAATGTGTAGAGCTGCCGCTCGTACATTACACGAGGACCTTCACGACCCCTATATTGCATACAAATGTTCCTGACATAACAATAAATAACTTCAATGAAACGCCAAATAAAACTCCATTAATTGCTTCGGGGGTAACTATGGGTCAGATTTTCAGAAAATGTACAATTGGCAGCTGTACACATTTAATGTATATTCTTCAACATTAGGCTGCAATTTGGTCAATACTAGGTAAATTCGAGAATATTCGGCATTGCATTGTTGTTTGGCTAGGTTGAACTGTATTTTGGACTTTATTTTCGTCTAAAGTATGGGTTATTCGAGAAGATTGGCAAATTTGAATTGTGCATTTTCTGAAAATCTTACCCTTATAGTGTTATTTCACAATTGAATTTAACTCTTTTCATTCAAGAGTTTCTCATTTCTTTCTGGAATGTTTATTTGTGTTTTCGAGGGTACCCTTATGCACTGAAACCAAACAACTCCGCAGTCTGAGGGTCCCCCCCCCCCCACCTCCCTCCCCAGCCCCAGGCCCTTGTGTGGTTTACAATGTGGATTCTGACCACATCTGACCCTGGCTGGAAGAGGGAGGTGCCAGCAAATTTAACGCACCATTAAAGTACAGGTATGCTTTATACCACCTGGTCCCTCGGGGGCGGGGGCGGGGCGGGGGTTGGGTGTGGCGGGGGCGGGGTAGAGGTTAAAGGCGGAGTCTAACGGTCCAGTGGAGTTACTTTCAAGGGTCGGGAAGTCAGAAATTGTAGAATTTACCCTCATAAATTATCCTAAATCACCCAAATTAAAGACAGAAATAAGGTTGAAACTATAGTTTAATATGTATATAAGCGAAAATATTTCTGGAATAAACGCAATGTCATATATACTCAGATATGCCTAGTATTTATCATATTTCAGTCTAATTCAGGAGAATTTTAATAGATTTGTGGAACTGTCGATTGTACAATTTATGACGAACTGGCCCTGTCAAAGAGTATGTCAGGGTAAATAGAATTCAATGTCCGACACGTCAATAGGGAAAGGCAACCCATCAATTTGATATCACTCTTGAGCTGAACCCTTCCTAAGTCAAATAAAACGAGGGAAGTGCATACCCTCGCGAATTAACTTTGTTATGGCTCTAAACTTCTGGTTTTCTGTATAACGCTTGACCAACCTTAGGCAAAAAAAAAATAGGTGTGTTTCCGATTTAACCCCCACCCCCTACCTAGAAAAACCTTCCCGTACCTAAAATTTGTTTGACCATACCTGATTTTTCTTTACCATGCTTTACTTTTTTTGGATTTTTTGACAAAAAAAGCTAATAAAAGCAGGAACTAAAAATCAGGTTTTCCTAACCCGGAACTGTCAAAAAGCACATCTCCCTTGTTTATTACAACTATTGTTATAAAATAGACATTTTCAGTGCCTGCATGGGAGGTGGTTTCCTAATAAAAAAAAGAAAAAAAGAAAAAGTTACCACCCCCTACCTAGTTTTCAGCCAGATAAATCGGAAACACACATATTTTTTTTTTTTTTTTTTTTTTTTTTTTGGGGGGGGGGGGGGGGGCTATGTTATAGACTGAAATGACAGTAGAAACTATTGATAGCACTAGGTCTGTATTTCTAAAAAGAATCTATAGGCCTATACATTACATACTATTCTATTCATTACTAGAGAGAAACGCTCACTTTTTGGAAACGTATTTTGGGAAAATGAGAAAAATGGATTTTGAGATAACATCATATTTGAAAAGATGAGATTAAGTGGATTCCTATGATAGTAAACAGTAGGCCATCTAATACAAATGTACGTTATGTATTTTGTTATGCATGAAAAAAAGTTACTTGATGGTCAGTAACTTGTATATATTAGTAATATACTCCTTAGAATAACCTCAAATATGGATAAATTCCTTCAATATACAGCCTTCAAATGTGGTACAAGTGTTCATAACAATACCAGCGCTAAACTCTTCAAGAATGAGCACATTCTCACCGAGAGTTCCTGTGAAAAAAGTTTTTTGCGACTTGTATATATATTGGAACTTTTACAAATGGCTTACTTGGAAAAACGGGTCACATATCTCTGTCTTGACAGTTCTTCCGACAGAACCTTCTACTTCACTACAACAATAACATCAGTGTTTTTGTAATACATGTATACAAGAGAAATACATATAAAATATATCTAAATTAACAGAGCACACATGTTATTGCGGGGGCTATGTAGCCTTGCAGTAGGTTTAAACATATTTAAAGAGGGGGTAAGTCTTACAAGCTTACAAAATGTTGTGTAGGCGATTTATATGCCACCTCATGATTGGAATACTCATGAATGAAAATTTTGCAAAATGAATATATACTAAATCCTAAGAATTGTCAGTCAGTATCACATGAGCACGATTGTATGTCACATGCTACTCACTACGACAAATAGACCATGATCCTAATAGTCGAAATATCACTTATTACATTCCTCATTATTTCTTTTTCTCATCAACCTCAAACTCATTATTATGGAAGGTGTGCCGATAGAAATCTGACCAGATAGAATGTTACAATAATTATTATTCGCTTAGGAAACAATTACTATGTTTAAGCTGGGATAGTATGATGCCCTACTATAGAATGTATATACGAGATTACAGAGGGCTTATGAAAATCAGTGCCAATTGAGATGTGCTTTGTAATATGAATTAAACGAATTTGAACACAAAAAAAATACACAAATCATGATTATACAATTAACAGATACAGTTTAAAACGACGAACTCCTGCAGCAGGAGTGGGAGGCGACCCAGAGAGTACCTTCCCCCTGCCCTACTCATCTTCTTTTAATACATCATATATGGGTCAGATTTTCAGAACATGTACAAATGGCAGCTCTACACATTTAGGAAAATCTCCAAACTTAGACTGAAAATGAAGGATACCAGGTATATCTGAGTATATTTGGTATTGCATTGAGTTAATGTATCAGTTCTGTTATGTTAAACTGCATTCTGAAGCTCATTTCTGTCTTAAATGTGGGTTATTTGAGAGGATTGGTGAAGGTGAATTGTTCATTTTCTGAAAATCTTACCCACATACTACACACCTAGATATGACACTGGCATGT
>OW804096.1:16277661-16469765 GCA_942159475.1 Sthenelais limicola | reverse complement strand
TCCCCACACCTCCCACCCCTCCCCCACCACACTACATACTACACACCTAGATATGACATTGGCATGTTTGACTGATATTCCCATTGAGAGATGACCCCAAGGTCATATCTTCACATGGGAAAAGTCAACATGTTATCATGTCAATGTTGCAATGGGTCGGATTATCTAGAAAGGTACAATTGCCCGCTCTACACATTTGGTAAAATCTGCAAAATTTAGCTGAAAATGGTAAATACTAGACCTGTATATATATTTGGGTATATTTGGTATTGCGTTGAATCCTTTGAACTGGGCGTTGAACCCCATTTTTGTCGCAAATTTGGGTTATTTTAAGAGGATTGGTGAAAGCAAATTGTACATTTTCTGAAGATTCCACCCATAATGTGTACATATTATCACAGCATGTGTATGGTAGTCCTTTCTTACAACATATAGAGTAAGTGACTACGGATTATACCCTATCAGTTAGTGCACCCCCACATAACCACCCCCCAAATGCACTATGCTGCATTTTTATCAAAAGACAATTTCACAGGAATTTTACATTCTAATTGGCAAGAGCGTCAGGAAATGATAATTATTAAAGGGAAATGGAGTAAGAGGCAGACTGGGCACGGTGTCATATGGGTCAGATTTTCAGAAAATGTACAATTCAACTTCGCCAATCTTCTCAAATAACCCGAATTTCAGACGAAAATAAAGTTCAAAATATAGTTCAACCTAACCAAACAGATTGCCAGAATCAATGCAACGCCGAATATACTCGAGTTTACCAAGTATTGACCAAATTGCAGCTTAATTTAGCAGAATTTACTAAAGGTGTACAGCTGCCAATTGTACATTTTCTAAAAATCTGACCCACATATCCACACGTTTGGTGGTGATATACGATGTATTTTTATCTTTAAAATGACTTTTAATTGGGGGCCCTCTCTCTATCCATTGGAAACTGTACCCACAAAATGTAAACACGGGCGGCCTCTCCGAAAAAGATTCTTTGAGAAGAAAAACTAAAGATACACCCATGAATCTTTTACCTGACAAATGATGACTTTTTCCCACACACACTGTTAGTCCAGAGAATGACATGGATCAGATTTTCAGATATTGTACAATTGGCAGCACTATATCTTTAGGAAATTCTCCTAAATTAGGCTGAAAAATGAAAAATACCGGGTATATCTGAGTATATTTGGGACCGCATTGATTTAAAGTATCAGTTCTGTTAAGTTAAACTGCATTCTGAAGCTGATTTTTGGCTTAAATGTGGGTTATTTGAGAGGATTGGTGCAGGTGAATTGTACATTTTCTGAAAATCTGACCCATATTCGAAACGCTAATATATACTCACTACACAGTCTTGATATTTGGTACATGTTTATACAACTATTAATAGCCCTGGGCAACCAAAAATTGACAACATTCGGGCACAGATCTCTGGTAAAAAAAACCATGAAATATATGGGTCAGATTTTCAGAAAATGTACAATTCTCCTTCACCAATCCTCTCAAATAACCCACATTTAAGACAAAAATGAGCTTCAAAATCCAGTTTAACATAACAGAACTGATGCTTTAAATCAACTCGATGCCAAATATACTCAGATATACCCGGTATTCTTCATTTTTCAGCCTAATTTAGCAGAATTCCCTAAATATGTAGAGCTGCCAATTGTACATTATCTGAAAATCTGACCTATATAAGTTTTGTGACTTCTGACTCATTTTTCTATCACACATTTTTTATATTTCATTTAAGGCCAATGCAATTATATATGAGTAGAAAAATCGCAATATCCGTCATGGAGGTTTTCATGCACTGCCTCCCACAAAATTGCATTACCTTTTTGTTAGTGTTTTGTTGATAACTAAATACTTCCAATAATGCTAATAATATTGTGGATACAGGAGCGTCTATATAGGTCTGTCCTACACACCTTTATCTGGGTCAGATTTTCAGAAAATGTACAATTGGCAGCTGTACACATTTAGTAAATTCTGCTAAATAAGGCTACAATTTGGCCAATATTAGGTAAGTTCGAGTATATTCGGCATTGCATTGATTCTAGCTATCTGTTTGGTTAGGTTGAACTGTATTTTGAACTTTATTTTCGTCTGAAATTTGGGTTATTTGAGAAGATTGGCGAAGTTGCATTGTACATTTTCTCAAGATCTGACCCATCTGTTGCCTTCCCCAAACTTGGCACCGTTCCAAGTGCTGCCCCCTTAAGGAGGAAAATGGGACTAAAAGACAAGAAGGTTGATCCTTCCCTTCTTTGTTTGTCTTGGCCGTCATGGATCCAGGTTTTCCCACTCAACCAAAATGGTGGGGGTGGGGTGGGGGCAGAGGGGGAAGGGGGGCAGAGAGGGGGTGGCAGAGGGGGGGGGGTAGGTAGAAGGAGGCAGAGGGGAGGGTGTGAGTTAAATACTTGGGAAATCGGAATATTCCAACACGGGATGGTGGAGAGCTAGAATCTATCCCGTAGAAATAATCATACAAATATTTAAATGTCATGTAAAACTAACTTTACTAGAACGCAGTTCGTAGAGAAGAAGCATTACGGACTCCCAATAACATAAAAACGGACTACAGATTTTAACCTATGATATTGAGACCCGCCCTACCCCCACCCCCATAGTTAAACCATTTCTAGCTTACCACAAACCAATTACCAATCTTGTAAGGAGTTGCTAAACCGAGGTCACACCTGTGTACTTGCAATTAAGTCTGCAGTATTCCTTTGTTGGTATTTCCTGGAACTAGGGTCTCCAGTCTGTATGAGTCATGCACAGGTAGCATGCGACCCATGTTCTTTACATGTCATCATAGGGTGTCCTTTTTTCTAAATATGTGTGATGTGTTTCAGGAAAATGAGTCACAAGTCGCAAAATTGATATTTTTCAAAGCGTTTTGTTTTCACAAGATTACATTATTGGAATGTTCTGATTTTTGGAGAGTGTGTCACTTATGGCTATGTCAATCGATGTATCAAATTTCAGGACGATCTATTTAATATATCCTTTCGTTTTAACGGTTCTCATATGGACCTCATTTAGTTACTTTATTATAGTGACCCCCAGAAATATTGGAAACTTTTTTTCAAAAACGAAAATATCAAACTTAAAATCTAGAAATACTTGTTATTTTATCAGACTGTTTACTATCATTGGAATCACCTTGATCTCATCTTTTCAAATATAATAGTATCTCAATATCTATTTTCTGCGACTTATGACTCATTTTCCTGAAACACATCACATAATTATTTGGTTGTAACCAAAATATTCCTCATGCCTGCTAGCTGTATTTGCGGGCTCAGCTTGGAATATCATGAAATAGTGATTATTAATAAGTCTATTGTTGTGGTAATTCATAAATTAATAGTATTACACATGAATGAAGGTTTTGATGGTGGATGGGTATTTTAAGACATGTCTAAACTGTGTGCATATCATAATATATGTCAACAGAATTGATGTGATATATCTTTAGCACTTTATTTAAATATTAGACTTCATTTGAATAGTACTTGCTTGAGAATCTACGTAAAATATATTTGATTAAATCATGCAGGCTATACCGAAAAAAATTGTACTTAATGTATGGAAATGTGCATGACCTGAATAAAATATTTTCAAAATCAAAATAAAATTTGATTTTATATTTTAAGTTTAATATTTCTATTTTTGAAAGAAAAAAGTTTGCAATGTTTCTTGGAGCCAATTACTAGTCAAGTAGTTAAATATACTCCATAGATTGATCTTAGAAACACAAGGATGTATTTAATGAACTGTCTTGAGATTTGGTACATGTGTGATGTGTTTCAGGAAAATGAGTCATAAGTCGCAAAATGGATATTTTTCAAAGTGTTTTATTTATAAGGTATCTTTGTTGGAATATTCTAATTCTTAGGGTACGTAATGCTGCTAATGATATTAATACATGTACGAAATTTCAAGGCAATGTATTAAATATATCTATGCATTTTTAAGGTTAGCTTATGGAGTATATTTAGGTACTTTATTAGTAATTATCCACCCAAAAATGTCAATAACTTTTTTTTCAAAAATTAAAATATCAAACTTATAATAGAAACACTACTTAGATATCCTTGATGTTTACTACCATTAGAATCGGCTTGAGCTCATCTATTCAAATATGATAATATCTCAAAATCCATTTTTTGCGAATTGTGACTCATTTTCCTGAAACAAATCACATGTGTTCATACAACCACAAGGACTAAACACCCTAAGAATGAAGGCATTACAATAAGGAGATCTTGGTAGATAAGTCACTTTGAAAAATATCAATTTTGCGACTTGTGACTCATTGGTCTGAAACAAATCACATATGAGAGGTGTTTCAGGAAAATGAGTCATAAGTCGCAAAAAATGGATTTTGAGATATCACCATATTTGAAAAGATGAGATCAAGCTGATTCCAATGATAGTAAACAGTCTAATAATCTAATAAATATTTCTAGATTTTAAGTTTGATATTTTCGTTTTTGAAAAAAATGTTTCCAATATTTCTGGGGGTCAATAAACAGTAAAGTAACTAAATGTAGTCCATATGAGGACCTTCAAAATGAAAGGATATATTACATAGATTGTTCTGAAATTTGATACATCGATTGATATAGCTATAACCAATAAACCCTCCAAAAAGTAGAACATTCCAATAATGCGATCTTATGGAAAAAACACTTTGAAAAATATCAATTTTGCGACTTGTGACTCATTGGTCTGAAACAAATCACATATTAAACCTGATCATCATTTCTGCAATTCCTTCATTCAGACGTTAAACAAGTAAAGCTCCAAGTATGAAGAACATGAACCGGTTTACCTCCTTCGGGTGCTAAAGTGCAAGTTTTCAGGTGGCGAAATATTGCCAATTAAAGCCAAAGAACATATGGTGACACGAAATGGATGTAAATCCTATCAGAAGCAATAATAAAGTGAAAACGACCAAAAATATATGATATAGATGGAACCTAGCAAGGGGGAAGTCTGTACACTTGTTATTGACCGAGGGAGCGCGGGAAGTTAGAGGGCGTTAGCCCGAGATCTTCTGTGCTCCCGAGGTCACTAACAAGTGTACAGACTTCACCCGAGCTTTGTTCCATATTTATTACACCCCATTAATAAATAAAAAATATAAATAATTAAAAATAAAAGAAGTAATTTACGTTTTGGGTGGACCTACTTGTTGTATGTCCCCAGGGTGACATAACTCACATGTTATGCACCACTTTGACCAAGTGTGACATACAATGCTGAAGGTATAGGAAGCAACAGCACAGGGGTGTAATAAAGTCACATATTCATGTAGATCCTTAATCAAGACAAATAATCCTTAGTGTACGGTGGCATCAACTAGTATACATGCACATTGCCATGCTGCAAGTATTGATTGTACTGTTTTCTCCTATTCACTGTTCCAATATGTATCTTTCCCCCCGGCGAGGAAATAGAATCCAAACTGATCTTATTATTATATGTAATATAACAATGGTGTGTTCAAAATGCAAGGACCTTCTGTACGGTGGAGCATACAAGTATAGTACACTAATATCACTCGGTTCTCTGCTAAGTCAGAGCTGACCAATATCCCTGGATGAGTAACAAATGTCATTAACTGTACAGTGTATGAGATAATATTTACTATGTGGGATTTACTCTATCGGTGCGTGGTCAGCTGTGGAATTTTGACCACACATAATTAGTAGTTGACCACTGGTTATCAGCGGGACTGGGCAACTGTGGGTGATATGTACATTGCCTTCCGAGGGAGGCAACCTGATTGTAAGTATGTGTTGAGATAGAAACGAAAGATAGAGAGAGAGAAAGAGGGGAAGAAATAGAGAGGGAGGGAGAGAGAGAAGGAGAAGGGTACATATGGGTCAGATTTTGTCTGATGATGTACAATTGGCAGCTCTACACATTTAGTAAATTTTGCTAAATTAGGCTGCAATTTGATCAATACTGGGTAAATTCGAGTATATTCGCATTGCATTTGATTCCAGCAAACTGTTTGGTTAGGTTGAACTGTATTTTGAACTTTATTTTCGTCTGAAATTTGGGTTATTTGAGAAGATTGGCGAAGTTGAATTGTACATTTTCTGAAAATCTGACCCATATATGTAAGGGGGTGCAGGACGAGGGACAGACATGTACAGGGACGGAAGAGAAAAGATGGAGAGAGAGAATGAGAAATTGACATTGTGAGAGAAAGAGACATATATATAATTATATAAGGGTCAGATTTTCAGAAATGCACAATCTACAGTTCTACACATCTATCAAATCTGTCTGATTATGTTGAACTGTATTTTGAACCTAATTTTATTCTTAAATTTGGGTAATTTGAGAGGATTGATGAAAGCCAATTGTACATTTTCTGGCGATCTAGCCCATAAAGAGCGCGTTGATGTAACATAACCAACTGTGTTAAACACCTTTTTGTTTCCACGAGTCATAATTCTATTTTTCTAACGGCCTATCTTTCTTCTTGCAGTCGGAACAATTCAACTACACATACACCACGACAACTGTCACGTGCTCGGTCGCTTAGCAACCGCATAACAAACCGGCGTTCCTCCCAGATGGAGCTGCTAAACAATGTGGCCGCGGAGGGACTGTCCAACAGGAGAAAACCCATCAAAAACTCAGATGAAAGTAAGAAATATATTATTGTATTAGTGAGGTTCAGCACGTCATAAGTTAACGTAAACGTATCCGTATCTCTGATATACAAACTTACGTTAAAAGGAAGAAAAAGGTTCAGCAAAACATGGCGGGAAAAACCTAACATAACATATCAAACAAAATTTGTCATCTCATAATATATTTTGTATACATAAAAATGCGAGGTAATTTCCCCAAGATATGCGGATACGGTTACGTAATTGACATAGGTTTGCTTGCGTAACCTCGCTATTTTATATCATTTGTGATGTATATACATAAAAATGTGTCATAAGTTCCAAAAATATTCTTTTCAATGTGTTTTATGCACATGATCTTTGTGTAGGATGTTTCTAATTTTTCTTGGTATCTAGCGCTTTAAGTCGTATGAATACATGTTCCAAATTGCAAGACAGTGTATCAAATATACTTTGATCATAATATATACTTTTTTTCCAACATAAAATATCAAGCATAAAATATAGATATACTTTTTAGATTTCCTTAATGTTAACATCGTTGGAATAAATTTGGTGTAATCTCATTTTTTTTCAAAATCCATTTTTTGTGACATATGACACATCGCATTTATAAACTATAAATTAATGCTCCTTGCGCATCAAGAATATTAGGGAGTTGACTTGAAAGAAGTATATAGAAAGTAGTGACATGTAGCCACTCCAGGGTGAGTAGTGTAGGAAGTGTTCCCCATGGTCGGGTAATATGTCCGCCCCATATTGGTGTGAGTAGTTTACACAAAGTAGTCCTTGTCACAGGGGTGTGAGTGAGTGAGTAATGGTTGCTTAATGCCATGACGACATCCATGTGGAGTCATATTCATGGCAATGAAAGTTAGTGAGATGGAGACAGGGGTATGTCGATAGTGAGTAAGTGTATGGCAGTTATAATATGTGATGTGTTTCAGGAAAATGAGTCATAAGTCGCAAACATTATATTTTTCAAAGTGTTTTTATTACAAGATTACTTTATTGGAATGTTCTGATTTGTGGCGAGTGGTTGTATCAATCCATGTATCAAATTTTAGGACATTATATATAATATATCAACAGGTAAGAATAGCAGAAAACATTTCTAAAAAATCTAATCTGGTGACAGGAGTTCCACAAGGGTCGATTCTAGGACCATCCATGTTTATTATGTCATAAGAATGTCATCTTAATGATATTACAAATCTAGACACAAAAGGTATGATGAATTTATATGCAGAGGATATAGCTCTAGTGAACATAGAAGATAGTTATGAAGATTTGAGAGAATCAATACAGCATGACTGTGAAAAGATAATGAAATGGAGCAACAACAACAAGCTAAGTGTTAACACTAAAAAAACAAAAGCAATGATAATTGGGAACAGAAGTCAGTTACAAAAGCATAATAAAGAATCACCTATTAAGTTGGAGAATGGAGCACAAATTGAATGGGTAACACATTTCAGATATCTAGGCATAACCATACAAGAAGATTTGAAATTCGATAAGAGTTATAACTCTATGATAGGCCAGGTTTCATCCAGATTAAAAACAATCCAACTAATTAGGGACAGTCTAACAAAAAATTGTGCCATGAAACTAACAAAATCTATGGTCCTATGTCATTTAGACTATATCAATTTTTGCTACATGACTCTAAACAAGAACCAACTTGATAAAATACAGACTATTCAAAATAGAGCCTTGAAATTAGCCCTGAAATTACCTAAGTTATATCCCACACATCAGCTACATGAGAATACAAAAACATTACTTTTCACTAGGAAAATGGACTTCAACCTATTAAAACAGATACATTTCGATGTACACTACAACAGACAAGAGAAACCGGTCCACATTATGGAGTATATTCAGTTACTTTACTGGTTATTGTCTACCAGAAATATTACAAACTTTTTGTCAAAAATAAAAATATCAAACTTAAAATATGGAAATACTTATTAGAATATTGGACTGTTTACTATCATTGGAATCGGCTTGATCTCCTCTTTTCAGATATGATGATATCTCAAAATTCATATTTTGCGACTTATGACTCATTTTCCTAAAACGGATCACATAATATTATGGGTGAAATCGTCAGAAGATGTACAATTCACCTTCACCAATCCACTCAAATAACCCAAATTTCAGACAAAAATGAGCTTCAAAATTCAATTCAACATAACCAAACAGACTGCTTGAATCAAGGCAATATCAAATATACTCAGATATACCTAGTATTAATCATTTTACAGCCTAATTGCACAGAATTTACTAAATCTGTAGATCTGAAGATTATACATTTTCTGAATATCTGACCCATATATATATAAGAAAATGTATTTCCATTGCGTAATACAGTAAATATTGACAAATAGAACAAGAGCACAGGAAACGCTGGAGGAGGAGGAATTAGGGCGACCCAAACTTCCTTAATCTTAAACCTCTAACACATATCCAATGCGTTTTTTTATAACTGAGTTTACTGCCGAAATCCAACTTTATAACTAAAAAAATATATAAATATTATTATTATTGTATGGGTCGCTGGAAAATGCACAATCGGCAGCTCTACACATTTGGAATGGTGATAAATACTACTGTATTGCATTTATTCAAAATATATGTTCAACCGTTTAACAATTAGGGTTATTTGAGAGGATTGGTGAATGCAAGATGTAAATTTGTTAACGAAGGCTCCCCATATAATAGCTAGGCCCTAATCAAGCAATATAATAATAGTTACCGTTATGCTGTTTCATAAGGTTACGTAATAATTATATTATAAAATGAGGGCAAATGTATAGTCATGACAAAACCTCGATACTTGAGCCATTTTCTCCCAAGTTTCTGAAATTTATTTCATTTCATAATTTAAAGCTTTCATTTTCTGTCTCGCAGACACGTTTAAGATCTACTGGGCGGACCATACATACACTACGTTACGGCTGCCCATGGACGCTACGGTGGAGGATACGTTACGTAACGCCTCCAGCAAGCTCTGTATCACTGACGGGCATGGCCTGGTCCTGTGCGAGGTCAAATCAACTGGAGGTTTGTCTCTTTATTTATTTCTACATTTTTATATTATTATCATCATATTTGAAAAGATGAGATCAAGCCAATTCCAATAATAGTAAACATTCGGACATCTAATAACTATTTCTATTTTTTAAGTTGGATATTTCTATTTTTGGAACAATGTTAACTTTATTTCTGCCTGAATTCATTTTTAGGCGACATGTTCGTCTGCACATTTTCTGTTTAATATGAAAATAAAATTCTTTAAAAAAAAAATGTTCACTGCTCTGATAGCTGGGGCTGACTCAACTGCGCGTAGTTCGTAACCTATACACAAGATGGCGCCAATGGGAACTTGACCTATTTAATTACCCGGCTACCTAGTCTCACCTGTGCGCACCTGACAAGTGTCGGTAACACTCGCGTGGGCAGGCAAGCAAAACAGATGCAAAAGGTACCTGGAGATGCCGGGGATTGAACCCGGGGCCTCTCACATGCAAAGCGAGCGCTCTACCGCTGAGCTACATCCCCTTGGTGCTAAGAAGGAGCCCTAAATGTAAGCCTGATGTCTCTAGGCCTATATATTATTTTGAAAGCATTTCAAGCAGGAAATGCTTGCCTTGCTGCTGTAACATTACTGGGAATGACCCCCCAACGAAGACCAACCCTACACGATCAAAACGCGTAGAGACTGAAAACTACAGAAGTTATTTATTTAAGCGGAGATTCAACTATTTAAATCATTCCATTTAAATTACTAGGAATTAAGAACACAAATCCAGTACACCTTGAGTTGAATCGTTTGTTCATTGATTTAATTTCAGAGACAAATGAATGAATGGATGTAGCCATGTATCTTTGCATTCAATTCACAATATTCCGGGGGGGTGGGGGGCGTACAAATATTAGCCATACTTCAGAAAAAGACTTTTCTGAATTTCCAGCAGTATGTTCCTGAACTAGAGAAAAAGAAAAGAATTTTATTTTTTTCTAATTATGAATTTTAGAATCCACGTAGTCTAGCGTGGTTCTATATTAGATTTAGGATTCAAGGTTAATCTTGCACTTCAATACTAAGTAATATCAACGAGCATATATGGGTCAGATTTTCAGAAAATGTACAATTCGCTTTCAACAATCGTCTTAAATAACCCACATTTAATACAAAAATATGCTTCAAAATGCAGTTTAACATAACAGAACTGATACTTTAAATCAATGTGATACCAATATACTCAGATATACCCGATATTCATAATTTTTCAGCCTAATTTAGGAGAATTTCCTATATTTGTAGAGCTGACAATTGTACATTTTCTGAAAATCTGACCCATATCTCGTTGGTAATATTAGAGGTTTGACCTAAAATGCACCATCGAGATGGTATACTGTGTATTGTATAATTATCTTTTATAATTATATCAGGTATATGAATCACTCTTAATAATGATGTATAAATATTGCTTTATTGGACAATTCTCAAGTAGGTCTGCTGGAAGTATTGTCTGTAGCCAACGAGGCTGAATTCAGTCAGGTTCAGAAGGCAGTTGTGGTCACCTAAGTTTCAGGGAGTCATTAACACTTTAGCCTTAGTCTTAGCCTTGCGGTTAAGCTTATCGCTGGAAGTGGAATCGAGGAATGTGGGGTGTCTGGACCTAACTGAATTGGAGATTTACTCTCGTTGCTGATGAACTTATTAATTTAAGTTGTTCTAGACTAGAGGAAAAGAAAAGATTTTATCTTTTTTTAAACTATATTAATGTGATGTTTTCCAGGAAAATGAGTCACAAGTCGCAAAATTGATATTTTTCAAAGTGTTTTTTTCATAAAATTTCTTTATTGAAATGTTCTGAATTTTAGTGAGTGTAGCACCCATAGTCTGATAAATCCATGTAACAAATTTCGAAACATTGTATTAATCATATCCATGCATTTTGAAGGCATTCGTATGGAGTATATTTGGTTACTTTACTGGTAATTATCCACCCAGAAACATTGCAAACGTTTTTTTCAAAAATAAAAATATCAAACTTAAAATATTGAAATACCTATTAGGTGTCCTAGTGTTTACTATCATTGGAATCAGCATGATCTCCTCTTTTCAAATATGGTGGTATCTCAAAATCCATATTTTCCGACTTATGACTCATTTTCCTAAAACGGATCACATTTATACATTTTAGAATCCACATAGTACGTACAGTGGTTCTATATCAGATTTAGGAATCATGAACATTTACATATATAGACAACTTATTTAGTCATTAAAACTTGTTCTAGACTAGAGGGAAAAGAAAAGATTTTTATTTAACTATAATTATACATTTTTTTAATTACACACAACCACTATTTTATTAAACACCCCAATTTAGCACAAGACACATGAATAATATACATTATTTATGGTCCTGGGTGAAACGGTTAATAAATAGATGGAACATAGCAAGGGGGAAGTCTGTACACTTATTAGTGACCGAGGGAGTGCGGGAAGTTAGAGGGCGTTAGCCCCAGATCTTCCCCACTCCCGAGGTCACTAATAAGTGTACAGACTATGTATATATATAAACATTTTTATTTCTCAATAGACAGTTACAATAAATGATGAGAAAATGGATAAGTGCCCCTCAACGCATTGCTGCTCTTCCCAGGCTTCCGCTGGCATATTGTAATAATACATGTGGATCCTTTTACTCTCATACATTTAGTTAATATTAATTCCAATTCGACATTAACATTTTACATGACATTTCTACTTCCAAGAGTTCAAGACTTCCCCCGAGCTTTGTTCCATATTTATTACACCCCATTAGTGAATAAAAAATATAGATAAATAAAAATAAAAGAAGTAATTTCAGTTTTTGGCGGACCTATTTGTTGTATGCGCCAAGGGTGACATAATTTACATGTTATGCACCACCTTGACCAAGTGTGACATCCAATGCTGAAGGTATAGGCAACTGCAGCACAGGGGTGTAATAAATACTATTCCCCATAACTCCCCATCAGTGGGAATTAAGGGGAAAGACAACACATGTTTATCAACAAGTGCGCACCCTGGCAACATATATGGGTCAGATTTTCAGAAAATGTACAATTCAACTTTGCCAATGTTCTCAAATAACCCAAATTTCAGACGAAAATAAAGTTCAAAATACCGTTTAATCTAACCAAACAGATTGCTAGAATCAATGCAATGCCGAATATACTCGAATTTACCCTGTATTAACCAAATCGCAGCCTTATTTTGAAGAATTTACTAAATATGTACAGCTGCCAATTGTACATTTTCTGAAAATCTGACCCAAATCTATGTTGCCAAGGTATCACCAAGGTGGATGGGTTCCAGCCTGGACGTCATAGTGGGATGACGTCATAGCATGGTAGCAAGAGCGTTGTTTTTGTTTGGTCGCACATAATTACTGTAAACGTATTAATATTCGCGCAGTATTTATTTTCGCGATTTTCCCGCACACCCTTATGTGCGCGAATTTAAATCCTGCGCGAACCTATAATTATTACATAAACAAAGTGTGAGGCTTCCTTGCTGCGCGAATTTAAATCCGCACGAAAAGGTGTCAAAGTACTTAGTGCGCGAAAATGTATCCGCGCGAAAATAAATACGTTTACAGTATACATTTTAAACTCCACATAGTCTACTGTTGTTCTATATTTAGATTTAGGAATCACGAACATTTACATATACGTCATAGACAAGTTATTAAGTCATTTAAACTTGTTCCTTTTACTTGACAGAGCGAGTAGTATTTAAGGACGCGGATCTGTGCGTGACGCCGGGCCTGGGCGTCAATGGGCGTCTCTTCATGACGCCACGAGAGCACATCGATGCCTTGGTAAGATTTGGGTCAGATTTTCAGAAAATGTACAATTCGCCTTCACCAATCCCCTCAAATAACCCACATTTAAGACAAAAATGAGCTTCAAAATGCAGTTTATCATAACAGAACTGATACTTTAAATCAATGCGATACCAAATATACCCGGTATTCATAATTTTTCAGCCTAGTTTAGGAGATTTTCCTAAATATGTAAAGTTGCTAATTGTACATTTTCTGGAAATCTGACCGATTTATCCCTCGTAAGATTTAGGCTCTGGAACCGTTTGGCAGCAAACATGGAGGAATACATTCTTCTGCTTAATGTCTAGTGTTTCGAGATATTTTATTCGGCTCTGTATAAGTGTGTATCTTCTAGATAATCATGTAATTGTCAGTCACGTTTATGCACACGTTTGTACACATATGTGGGTCAGATTTTCAGAAAATGTACAATTCAACTTTGCCAATGTTCTCAAATAACCCAAATTTCATACGAAAATAAAGCTCAAAATACCGTTTAATCTAACCAAACAGATTGCTAGAATCAATGCAATGCCCAATATACTCGAATTTACCTAGTATTGACCAAATTTCAGTCTAATTTAGCTGAATTTACTAAATGGGTACAGCTGCCAATTGTGCATTTTCTGAAAATCTGACCCATATGTAATGGAAATTAAAATTTGCAAAAAAAAAGGGAAAAAAAGAAGATTTTTATCGCATTCAAGGCGGGGGCGCTTTGCACATCTTTTAATTGTAATAGATGTAAACGATTATTGATCATATTTCTCCCATAATGACTAGAATTTGGTCTTCTATAATTAAAATAATGGGTCCCAATTAGGTGCCATATGGCGGCAACCATGCTCCACATTCACTTTCCAGCGTTTAAATAATTAGTTATGACGTCATCGTTATTGTCCCCATGAGAACATACCTATATAATATGTTAGTTTACAGATATTTCAGGAAAATCCGTTCATTTATTTGTTCTTAGAGTGTTGATGATAATTAATGTCATTAGTCGCTAGGCTCATAGTAAAAGCATTGCTTAACGGTAGAGAAAACTTATAAAGACTCTGTGAAGAAATCAAAAGGAATCAGTAATAATGATAGTAACTCTTGTAATAGAACGCAAGAATCTTATTAATCTCGTATACAAAGACGGACTATATATATATACTTGTATGGCAGTTATTATATGGGTGAAATCGTCAGAAGATGTACAATTCACCTTCACCAATCCACTCAAATAACCCAAATTTCAGACAAAAATGAGCTTCAAAATTCAATTCAACATAACCAAACAGACTGCTTGAATCAAGGCAATGTAGAGCTGCCAATTGTACATTTTGTGAAAATTTGACCCATATACATAGACTATATAAACTATCGCATCAAATGGAGAAGAACCATCTATACAAGACAAGACTCCAAATTACAAGGCAACACGAAATTCTCTATAGCAAGAATAAAAAACATGAACTTTAATAGTGATATCGTTAATCATTAATCTACGGACAGACATTTTAATAAGCATTATAAATTTTACACCTTGTTTTATTTGTTTGGGCAGTCTGGAAGACCTCATTGCAGATTCACATTAAAGCCCGATTCCAGATGATTGTTATTGCTATGTATGTCATTATAAATTGTATGTGCATACGAAAGTCGGAATAAAAATCTTTATATATGTGATTTGTTTCAGGAAAATGAGTCACAAGTCGCAAAAAATGGATTTTGAGATATTATCATATTTGAATAGATGAGCTCAAGCCGATTCTAATGGTAGTAAACATCAAGGACATCTAAGTAGTGTTTCTATTATAAGTTTGATATTTTAATTTTTGAGAAAAAAGTTATTGACATTTTTGGGTGGATAATTACTAATAAAGTACCTAAATATACTCCATAAGCTGACCTTAAAAATGCATAGATATATTTAATACATTGCCTTGAAATTTCGTACATGTATTAATATCATTAGCAGCATTACGTACCCTAAGAATTAGAATATTCCAACAAAGATACCTTATAAATAAAACACTTTGAAAAATATCCATTTTGCGACTTATGACTCATTTTCCTGAAACACATCACATATAATATCAAACAGGAATGTCTTGATCGGACATTCACCCGTCCACCATGCCAACTTGTATTGAATGCCGTGAGGCATTCACCTACAGCCAATGGGTTAATTTAGTATATTTAGTATATTTAAAGTTGAAAGTATTTTAGTATATTTAGTATATTTAAAGGAAAATAATTCATAAAAAATGAAATTTGAAATACCATCATATTTGAAAAGATGAGATCAAGCGAATTCCAATGATGGTAAACATTACGATATCTAATAAGTACTATTTTTATGCATGGAATCAAATTTAGCGATATTTCTTGAGGGACAATCACTAATATACTCCTTAGGATGATCTCAGAACCATATAGATACATTTAACTAACGGTCCTCGAATTTGGTACATGCAAAACTTGAAACTGACAAAAAATGAAAACAGTGAAACTGGATCGTATGATGATATTGTTTTGTCCTACAATTCGTTCTTTTAATTACATTTAATTTCTTTTAGGTACTTGAAACCTTTGCTAAGGAAGTAAATTTTGTCAACCTATATGTTTAGCCTTTTTCCTCTTATCCATATAATCTGAAATCATGTCGATTGTCCTAAGAAAACCAGATGTATGATTTACATAGCCAATGCTATTTCACATCATATTAAGCCCAATAATTATTACCCCCTCCCAACCAAAGACTCGATAATTGATATCCCAGGCACATGTCCATGTCCCCTTTGTGTACGCATTATTAGAGTCAGATTTTCAGAAAATGCAGCTCTACACATTTAGGAAAATCGCCTAACTTAGACTGAAAAATGAAGCATTATTGGTATATCAATTTAATATTAATATCTATGTGTTATACATGTTTCCATGACACAAGTCCCCATCTTTCCTATCATGCATTTGGTTTTCATAGATAGAATAGAATAGAATAGAATATCTTTTATTTGCCTTTTGATAAATTACAGGAGAAATGACAAATGGGTCGACATGCTTGTGTGTCGTATAAGACAACACATCTCTTCCAGCCGCTACCCTGGTTGGAATAGGTTGCGTTTCTAGTATGGTATGTTAATTCATACAAGCTACGATATTGGTGACAGCATTATTGCAATTTGGTGAACAAATCTGGCAATTTTCGATAAAAATTTGCCAAATATTTGTGTATCAGATTTCATCAGAATCCGTCCCAGAATGCAGTGTGATAGACATGCGCAGTGGCACATGCAACTCCCCTATTCTTTATCTTTCCCATCATACATTTGGAATCACTGATCATTGATAAAAGATATAATGTTGTTGAAAATATTCAGCCTATTTGGGATAAAAGTCCTAAATATTTCTAAGTCAGATTCATTGATAATCCATCCCAGCATGCACTGTGATGGACATGCGCCGTGGCTCATGCAAAATCCCTATTGAATTGAAATTGAAAAATGGTTGTTAATTTTTATATTTTTAATGATTAAATTTCTTCTTTTCAGACTCCTCTTCCGGAACAGGAAGGTCCCACAACCGGAACCGGAAATACACTGGAAGCAATAAGCTCTCGCGAGATTGCGTACCAACTCACGTTGTATGACTGGGAATTATTCACATGTATACATGAGGTAAGTGAATATAGCAAAACTTTGATATTTTACATTCAATGGACAGTGTTCCATTAGGCAGGAGTCCACGGACGGTTTTCCCTCTGCAGTTGTTGTGGTTGCATTCTGAAATGCATTCTCAATCCGATATTTAATGTTATGTGGGTCAGATTTTCAGAAAATGTACAATTGGCAGATCAACATATTTTGTAAATTCTTCTAAATTTGACTGAGAAATCATCAACACTAGGTATATATGAGTATATTTGGTTTTGCCTTCATTTAAACAGTCTGCTTGGTTATGTTGAACAGTATTTTTAACCTGATTTGTGTCTTAGATTTGGGTCATTTGAGAGAATTGGTGAAAGTGAATTGTATATTTTCTGAAAAAATGACCCATATACTCATCTCCTAGGCTAGACTCTATCCTGTGATATGGTAACGGCCGGAAGACGTGGATTGTATCCAGAGGCCAGTATATCATTTGTGTCTATCTCTTATGTAAAACTAAGACAAAATAAAGCACTCAATCAATCAATCAATATAATAACAAATGGAGCTGATCAGAGGAGAGTGTTGATAGGTAGTGCCACATAGGATCTCTAAAAGAGTTAATAACATAAACATTTGTTTAAGAAAATACAAAAAGATAACAATGATTATCAAACCGAATTTCAGCTGCAATAAGCAAACAGTCTAGTGGAACCCTGTCTTTAAGAGTTAGTGGAGGAATGGTGCAATGGTTTAAGTTTCATGGGAGTGGAGTGGGTTCAAACCTTAGGCACCATTTGTAATGTGTTTCAGGAAAATGAGTCACAAGTCGCATAATTGATATTTTTCAAAGTGTTTTTTTCACAAGATCTCATTATTAATTTTTGGTGGGTTGATCACTTATAGCTATATCAATTGATGTATCAAATTTCAGAACAATCTATGTAATATATCCTTTCGTGTTGAAGGTCCTCATATGGACTACATTTAGTTACTTTACTGTTTATTGACCCCCAGAAATATTGGAAACATTTTTTTCAAAAACGAAAATATCAAACTTAAAATCTAGAAATATTTATTAGATTATTAGACTGTTTACTATCATTGGAATCAGCTTGATCTCATCTTTTCAAATAATGGTGATATCTCAAAATCCATTTTTTGCGACTTGAAACACCTCTCATTTCTCCTCCACCCGCGTGCTTGCTGACTGGGATACCATCCTCTCGCAAAATTGTCAAATGAAAGGTGAAACATTTGTTTTTCACGTATTTCTGTCTTTATTAGTTCAATGTACAGTGTTTCACATGTTGCAGATAGAATATGCTGCTTTTATGTACAAAGTCTTTGTTGCATTGGACTACATTTATATATACATTTTATGAAGTGGCTATTTGACATGGCAATAAGATGCAAGTACATCTGGCTGTCACTGTAATACTATTGGGAAGGGTATAGGTTATACGAGGTATAACATATAGTAGTTAACATAATATATTATAGGCTAAAGCCCCAAGTCCACGGCTGTCTGAAGTACTCTAGTGTACATGCACTGCACACTACACAATGTTAATGTATCATAGAAAACCAACGCTACATGGGTCATATTTTCAGAAAATGTACAATTCGCAGTTCTACACATTTAGTAAATTCTGCTAAATTAGGCTGTAATTTGGTCAATACTAGGTAAATTTAATTCGAGTATATTAAATTTTGGCATTGCACTGATTCTAGCAATCTGTTTGGTTAGGTTGAACTGTATTTTGAACTTTATTTTCGCCTGAAATTTGGGTTATTTGAGAAGATTGGCGAAGTTGAATTGTACATGTTCTGAAAATCTGACCCATATGGAGGATGTCCATAGTGGTGAGATGTCAGGCAGAGCCAGAGGTTTTACTCTATTTACCAAATTCAATTCCAATCAGATCAACATCCTCTGCAATGTTAAATCAATTAATTGCCCATTCAATCTCACCTTAAAGGACCTTAAGTTCACCTAAAGTTCAGGTACTTACATATACGGGTCATGGCATGAGGAAATGTACCTGGATATAATTCTTCCTCTTATTTACTTCAAGTGGGTCAAATCGTGAGAAAATGTACAATTCACCTTCACCAATTCTCTCAAATAACACAAGTTTAAAACAAGGTTCAGGTTCAGGACCGTGATAACTGTGAGCAAATTTCTTTGATCAACACAATATCAAATATGCTCAGCTATTCTTACACTTACTGTAAACGTATTTATTTTCGCGCAGATAAATTTTCGCGCACTAAGTACTTTGACACCTTTTCGCGGGGATTTAAATTCGCGCAGCAAGGAGGTCTCAGACATTGTTTATGCAATAATTATACCTTTTGCGCAGGATTTATTTTCGCACACAAAGGTGGGTGCGCGAAAATAGCGAAAATAAATACTGCGCGAACATTAATACGTTTACAGTATTCATCATTTTATCAGTCTAATTTATAGGGGGCCCACACTGACGGCGATGGGCTTTGTGATAAGCTTTGCAATAGGTTTCCCAATAAAATGGAACGTTTTCTATAACAAACGTAATCCTGTCGCAGCAGTTAGTGCTACTTCCCGATGGATTTTGCGATGGGATTTGCGACAGAAAAAGTTGCTGAGTTTATCGCAAAATTATTTGACATGTTTAATATTTGTTTGCGATATGTAGTCTATCGGGAGAAGTTAATATACTTTGTGATTGATCACAAACGTGTGTTCTGCTTTGCGATGGGTTTTGTGATAGCCTTTTGCGATACAGAATTCAAAATCGTCTGCTAAACTCAATATCGCAAAACCTCAATATCGCAAAACTCTGTCTCAAACCATGGCATAACAAAAGTCTATTGCGACGCACTTTGCGACACACCTTTGTGATAATTTATTTCCATGCTCATTGCATCGCCGTCAGTGTGGGCCCCCTATTAACATAATTTGCTAGATGTGTAGAGCTGGCGATTATACATTTTCTAATGCCCTAAACCATATACACATACTTTACAACCATTTGGAATGCATACACTCACGACCTTGAGTTCTGAATTTTGCACAAATTATCCAAACAAATTAAATACAACTATTTGATGTATGAAACACTGGTACCTGTCATACTCAATACATATCAAGTGTTGCTATACATCTGGGGTCAGGTAAGGTAAGCTTTTGCCTTGGTGCATACCAGGTCACAAATACCTTTTAAATTTCATGTTTCAGAAGGACTACAAACAAAGGCAATATATATTAGGTATTCCCTTTGAACATAAAAATAATAAAATTCAAACACAAATAATATAATGTAAAATATATCACACATTTAGCTTTGAACAACTTTTCAACTACTGACAATTCAAACCGAGTTTACAAAACCAGTTTATATACTTCGCATCTCTGTCAATGTTGAACCAGAACATACAATAATATTTTTATCTTATTGTAATTGTTATGTTTTTTGTAAACAACCACCATTGATAAATAAAAGTAAGGCGCTGTCAACAGCTATTGTCTGCCTTTTTCAGTGAAGTAATCACGTGACCACTCGAGATGTTGTTAGCCAGAGTATACGGGTCAGATTTTCAGAAAATGTACAATTCAACTTTACCAATCCTCTCAAATAACCCAAATTTAAGACGAAAATAAAGTTCAAAATACAGTTCAACCTAACCAAACAGATTGCTAGAATCAATGCAATGCCGAATATACTCGAATTTACCTAGTATTGACCGAATTGCAGCCTAATTTAGCAAAATTTACTAAATGTGTACAGCTACCAAATGTACATTTTCTGAAAATCTGACCCATGTCCCTTACACCCTCCCCCCCCCTATGCGGTGTGTTACAGAGATACTGTTGTTATAATCTATTGTAACATTTGCCTTTATACATAGAATTTTCGTTTTCTCCATACCTCCTGCCTGCATGCAGACCAAGGGTTAACTGATTAATTAACGCCTGTGATTGGACGTACTCCCGTCCAATCAGAGAGAGGTGGCCAGTGTATCTCCAAGCCCAGGCCTTCACTTACCATCGGGTACCATTACACCATCTGTACCTCTGTTATATACCATCCAACAGGAATAAATATATCTGCAAATATCTAAGATATTTCTTCCTCATCAATTTGTGTTACACCACGTATAATATATTGGTGGAGACCACGTATAACACTGTCACTTTTTTTGTCTGGCATGGTGAAAGCTCACTACGTCTTATTAATACCTATTCATCCAAAGGACTCCCTCCTCCCGCTATTTTTATAATTCTCTGTCCCTTCTAAACTACCCACATCTTCTGGTCTGATTTTTGCCCTCGCCCTACGCTCCCGCTCCTCCTCCCACCAACTCCCCGATGGCTTAGCATCACTTGCCCCACCCCATCTCCCCTTCTTACCCCTATTCCCTTGCTCAATCTCATCAACTTCATTAAATTCATCCTCTTCATCTGAGTCTCCCCAACTGATGTGGAACACAGTACTAGGTCGTCTTGCACTTTCATAATAGCTTTCTGCTTCCATTGCTTTGTGATACCCTTCAAAATTGCTTGGGAGATGACTTCCTTGTGATGCCTCTATTCCATCATCAATGGCATCTTCTCCATCATACCTTGCGTTTCTAGATTTGAAAATCTTGTAGAATAAACAGCCAACTACCACTAAGCAAATGATTACAAAGATGACTGGCAGTGCTATAATTACTGAAAGGTAGTTGGTATCCATTTCAAGACCATTCCAAAACTCTGCGTATCTTGATGATTTTATATTTAATTGTTTCCAATAACAGGCACAGTAGATGTTCGTTTCAATCCTCAATATTCATTTCTTGGGTGGATATAGTTTCTATGGTTCTCATGCATGGAGTTGTTTTGAAGATTGTTCTAGAATCTTCTCCTGAATCTTAACCAATCCTTGATGCTTGTGTGAGTTTCCAGGAACCTTCAGTGCCAGTATTTCCTTGCTGCATCTGGACTTCTGAAAGATGTATGAATGAATGAATTAGTTCTTTATTTGAGACTACTATACATGTTTCAAAATAAGGTTTTCCAGGTCTTTCAGCATGCATGCATGCATCGTTATCTAAGGCCAAAACAAAAAAAATTGGTGTGTTTCCGATTTATCTGGCTGAAAACTAGGTAGGGGGGTGGTAACTTTTTGTTGTTGTTATTTTTTTTGTTTGGAAACCACCTCCCAGGAACTGAAAAAGATGTCTTTTTCATAACAATAATTGTTTTGAACATGGGAAATGTGCTTTTTGACAGTTTTGGGTTAGGAAATCCCGTTTTCCTGCTTTTATAAGTTTTTTTGTCAAAAAATCCAAAAAAAGTAAGATATGATGGGGGGAAAATCAGGTATGGTAGGGTAGGGTAAGGTTTTTCTAGGTAGGGGGGGTAAATCGGAAACACACCTATTTTTTTTGGCCTAACTAACAGGCAGGTAGAGCAAAAACATAGGAGAAAGTTTACCGTAAAACTGCAAATAAAAAGCTTAGAACTATTCTAGCTATACAGTCTACTACATTCATAAAGCAGCAGTAGTTATTTAGACATGAACCTGATTATACATCAAGAATACTTAATAGTCAAGTAAAAATTGAGACATGAATTTTGAATACAATAATAAAGTAGCCATTCCATTTTAGGTATGCATGGAACTTAAAGATTGAATAAAAGCCATTAAGGCTTTGTAAAATAATTAGGTATGACCTCACTGCAAAGGCCATACACTGCAACTAAAGGCAGAGTTTTGGGTTTCAGGGCTTCGATTATATCAAATAGTTCAGACCAATTTCAGAATATGTTTAATGGTGTTACTTGTACGGATATGATCAATGCAACATGATATTAGTTAGTAGAAAATATGCACTCTTTGAATCACAAATCGTAGTCTTGAAATACTTTATATTATATAGTCTGAAAGTCTAACATTATTTATATTTGGACCGCTGTAACTTTTTTTAAAAAATTGACATTCTGACAAAGCAAATTCAATATCTGAGAAAGCTTGCGGAAGTTGCTGTATTGGACGTTGAACTGTATCGTAGTATCTCATAGTAAAACTAGAGAAAATTTACTATTATCTTTTATATGTATGGAACACTAGTGGGTCAGATTTTGAGAAAATGTACAATTGACAGCTCTACACATTTAGTAAATTCTGCTAAATTAGGCTGAAAAATTATGAATACCGGGTATATCTGAGTATAATTAGTATCACATTGATTTAAAGTATCAGTTCTGTTATGTTAAACTGCATTTTGAAGCTTATTTTTGTCTTAGATGTGGGTTATTTGAGAAAATTGGTGTAGGTGAATTGTACATTTTCTGAAAATCTGACCCACGTACCCATCATACTTCATATTCATCAAGGGTTGCTATACATTTGGGGTTACATAAGGTAGACAATTATTCCCTGGTACATACCACCATGGAATATATATATCAATGGCTACATGTAAATACCATGTATTATACATGATGTAATAATAAACATCTTTCTCATCATGCTCTTGGTTTTCATAGATTATCCATACAAGCGACGCTGTTTGCGAAAACATTCTTGTAATTTTCGAAAAAGATGTCAATTATTAGTATGTGAGAAAGTTCATTCAATAACAAACTCTAATTACAGTATAAAAATTGAGCTCTTGATGGGAGTGAAATAGACAGGACATCTTGTATTTGCATTTCTTTTATGATAATTGATAGTTTTACGGAACCTGCCTTTGATCCTGAATACATGGGTCAAATTTTCAGGAAAAGTACAATTGGCCGTCACCAATCCTCTCAAATAACCCAAATTTAAGAGGAAAATCAGGTTCAAAATACAGTTCAACATAACCAGACAGATTTATTGAATGAATACAATACAGAATATATTAGGTAGACGAAGCTTGTAACACCTAACCTGCACGACCGCTGAATTTTTTTTATCCATATTTGAGACCCTTTGACCAGACTTACACAAAAAAGCATTAGCTCTCAAAGGAGAAAAGAATTACAAAACAAAACAGAATATACTCAGATATACCTAGTATTTATCAATTTTCACTCTAATTTAGCAGAATTTGATAGAACTGTAGATTGTGCATTGTCTGAAAATCCGACCCACGTACAGAGATTGAAAGTCAAAACGGAAATAAAGGTAAAAAGATTAATAATTAGACAATATATAACTGCTGCTGGTATATGTTTATACAAGAATTTGATGTCTAATCACCGAGAGAAAACTGCCACCGGTGAGCGATAATAAGTGAAGTCATCACATGAAAGGATTTGGGCGGGTCCTCTAAATACAAATGAGGACGTTTTAGAAGCCCTGTAAGAGCAAATTAACTCAACAAAATCCTCCCAAATGATTTTGGAAAAGAATGGAAAAAATGTAGAAAATGTTCAGTTTTTGACCTGAGAGGGCAGCTTTAATCCTTTACTCTGAGAATTGTATTACTCCTCACCTGTGACCAAGTCTCCCAACATTTATTGTTCTTTTCATATCAGTATCTATTAATTACTAATTACACCCCACTCCTCTCACTCAGGGTCATAAACTGTAATGAAATGTCAACACTGGTGCATGTTCAATAACACATCCATCCATCATCAGGGCAGCAAGCTCTTAATGTATCCAAGAAGCAGCAAACTCTGTAAACACCCCAAATAACTCATTCGTTCATCGAGTCAGTCTGATATTAAACTCTGATGTTTTCCGAAGAGACCCAACTATAGCTATAATTACATTTGTATTATATTTTCCAATCAGACCAGTAATACTTTCGGAAGGAGTTGATTTACTGAGAGGTGTTCGGGCAATGAGTTTGTCTAGAATAATTACGGTAAATTTGCACATAACAACCCTTAATGTGTGCTAATGAAAACTTGTTTTTAATTGAATCGTCACAAATTATCTAAAAGCTAAAGAAAAACCAATTCAATTTGGTGACTTCAACCCTATGCCAAAAATAGTTCTGTCACACCCACTTTATCGCACCCTGTGTGGAATGTGCATGTGGGTCAGATTTTCAGAAAATCTACAATTCACCTCCACCAATCTTCTCAAATAACCAAGAGTTAAGACAAAAAACAGGTGCAAAATACAGTCCATCGTAACCTAACAGATTGTTTGAATGAAGGAAATCTACATATTAATAAAATAGCGTTTGGAGCCTTAAACCCCTATCTTCTCTGAAACTGCTGGCCAGATCCTGCTGGCCAGATCTCCATTATATTTCACATGCACATTGCCAAAAATGGTGCGGATCCATTCCGCTATGTTTCATTAGCAAATTAGGGTTGGAAATGGGTTAGAAATGGGTTTACATTGAGCACCCCCAGCGCTACCTGAAAACAAACCTATCAGGGCCCCTACACCAGGTTTCTGGGTTATACTAAATTGCGTCACCATGCCGCGGCACGTTGTTTACATAGACCAATTTGACTGACATCAACACCATCCACTGAATAGGGGAATTTGCATAGCCACTAGGAACTTAAGAAATCAGTGTGAAATATAACTTACAGAGACAATTTAAAAGAGAAAGATGGTTGGAGGGGGAACAAGGAGAGTGGGAAGATGTGGGCCCCACTGTCTCACTAGCAAATCCTGTGCGTAACACCTTTCTCACCTCCTTTAGAATTTGTGTTGCAGATATGGAACTTTGTTCAGGATTGTCCTGTTTTTGTTTCTAAGAAGATTTAAAACCCCTTCTGGGGGAGCATGTGTAATGCAATTGGGGGAGGGGCGAGAGAGAGAGAGGAGAGTGAGAGAGAGGCAGAGTGAGAGAGAGAGGA
The DNA here is from genome assembly GCA_942159475.1 of Sthenelais limicola. NCBI lineage: Eukaryota > Metazoa > Annelida > Polychaeta > Phyllodocida > Sigalionidae > Sthenelais > Sthenelais limicola. Next base: position 16,443,775 of record OW804096.1, on the reverse strand, counting down.
GAGTGAGAGACAGACAGAGAGCGAGAGTGAGGGGGGAGTAGGAGTGGGAGCAGGAGGCAGAGTGGGAGCGAGAGAGGCAACGGGACAGGGACAGGCAACACAACAACAGCACAACAGTGACCAAAAAAGCATCATAAGAGGGTTCCATTTGACGTATGAATGTTAATACAGATAATAAGTTACAGAGAGAACTTGAAAGATAAAGATGGTGGGAGAGGGAACAAGGAGAGCTGAAGCTGTGGGCCCCAATGTCCCACTAGCAACTAGTATTTGCTAGTACTAAATATACTCAGATAAACCTAGTGCTGACTATTTATCGGTCTAATTTAGCAGACTTTACTAAATTTGTAGAGCTGCCAATTGTAGATTTTCTGAAAATCTGACCCATGTAATACATTAGATAAACAGAGCAACAGAAAGTTACGCATATTGGCCCCTATTAAAGATATATGTGGGTGTAAACACACATGTACATACGTAGCGGTTCATTTCTTCCCTGAAATATGTCCTTGCTATCATAAAAAAATTTAGACATATTTGTGCACGATTTTCAACATCTACAGCTTATTTTCTGTTACAGTTATGTTTTTTATATTTCATCATCATTGATCATGCTGCGTAATTAGTGAATTCGGGTGACATGGCCAACTTCAGATTTCTTTCTTTTTTTTACTACATTTGAAAGGCCAAATACATTTTAATAATCAACCACGAATCAATGATTCAATGTTTCAGATGAGCACAACTTTGTTTTTACTCCCAAAGCGTATGATTTCTTCCCATTACATTTTTTTTTTTTTATTCTTTATTTTTTTTTTTTTTTATTTTTAATAAATTTTATTGATCAAAGTTTCACAAACTGTGATAATTCTCATTCGTCAAATCAAAAAAAATAATATATAATTTCAAACTAGAGATGTTCATCATAATAGTACATATTTACTGAGAGTATTAATTACTATATATATACGATTACAGTTTAACATTTACTTTAGATATTTAATTGACACGCTGCAAGTGTGTGTTAGTAATCTTACACTACATCAGTCCGCTTGACACCTTTTCAATTTTTTTTTGCCTGATAAGAACTGTAGCATATGACCTCAAATATATGGGTAGAAAATTTTGGGCATGAATCAGTGGACAATTTTTTTTACATGATGAAACGTGAAAAAATACCCTATTTTCACTTAGAAACGATAAATACGATAAAAACGTTGCTGAATATTTGTATGTCAAATTTCAACAGAATCCATCCCATGATGCATTGTAACAGACATGCGCAGTGGCATGTGCAAATCCCCTATTGAGATGATTGGTGAAGGCAAATTGTACGTTTCCTGACGTCATGAGCCTGATTCTGAATGTATGGTTCAACATGGTTCACCAGTTTACATAGAATCAATTAAGGCTTCATAATAATCGTGACAAATCAAATCAATGAGATGTGGTACAGTATGTCAAATTTAAGAATAATTAGTTTGATTTCCGGATCAGATTAATTGCTTCTACACCTTTATATTCCTCATTTCATGAGTCCCCACTCAAACATTTAATCTCTACATAGTAAACCTCAGTCCAGAGAAGCGTGCAGTGCAAGAAGCCCTCCATTGGCATATTATAGAAATATATTGCAGAAGCAATCTATACCTTTATGATAATTTGAATCCTAAAATCGCCTTTGGCCAACACAGGGAACTTACTCGAAAATGAGACAAATGTAAAATGGCTGGCTGGGATTTGAACCCCCAATGTACTGATTGGAAGTAGTAAACACTAGACATATGCCACCCATTGATGTATTACATTTTTAGCTTTACCCTAATCCACCATTCTCCTCATGGTAAATGAGGAGAATGGGAAAAATAAACTATCTATCCATTTTATCTTTTAATTTTACTAATATCTTCACCTCTGGGACTCAGATTTCTTTTAAACACGTGCACATGTAGTTATTGATGCAATTCCCCTTCGATTGGTGAAAGAATTACAGAGTCTAAGATCGAATTAAGGGAGAAAAGTCCATTGGATAAGTCCATTGGATAGGGTTTGGAGATATATAGGTTCTCTGTTATAGAGGCATGGGTGGCAGTCGTAGGCTTGTGTTTATTTTCGGCAAAAATGGTTTTCACACTGGCCACAATTCGTCTAGATTCACAGCCTCTCAGATCAGATAAGAATGGTACATCAGTAATTGGACACAATCAATATATATATATATATGTAGTGGTCCTGGTGGTTGAACTTGGGATTGTGACCTGCTGAGGTTGTGCTTGCCGCGATAGCTCAGTGGTAGAGCATTGGAGCGTCAATCCAAAGGGCCGGGGTTCGGTTCCCCGTCAAGGCAATGGCATTTTTCAGCAGGTTCACTACATATATATTGAATTTTTATTCATGATTCATCAACAGTTACAGAGTCATGAAAGGGGCGTACAATTCTACAGAGTAGGTCTTCCACTGAGTCCTAAAAAAATTTGAATAACATACATATCTCGTGATTTACATAAATAATCATACATGAGTTACGCTCCATTGGTTCCAATTTTTACATACAAAAAGTATTTTAGTAGTATTTAAGTCTTAGTGAAGACCTTTCCATTTATATTCATAACATCGCTATAGTAGTTATATCACAATTCTTCGATAACAACATTACCCATAGTAGTTATGATGGAACATTAGGTGTTCCTTATATTATGGTTACATATTATGTACTACATTCTATATGGACGGAATTATGAATTACGTCAATGCCATAATTATTTGGCTTCGTCATAAGTGTTTTTAGAGCAATATAACATCATATAACATCATAGCAATAAATTGATAAGATCTTTAAATAGATATCACCCCACCATCCATCCCTAATATGTCTACCCATTGATATCTCGATCTTTAAAATTAGGTATTATGTACGTCAGTACAATTACTGTGCTTATGATATTCCTGGTATGTCAGTGATTGGAGTAAGCTTCTTAATCGGATTTTAATGGCATTTTGAGGCTTTTCCTCTGTTTGGAGGGGCTCCCTCAACTCTGAGCCTAGAATAAGCAGATCTTGCCCAGTGCATCTTTGTCAGTGCCTTATTTCTAAGGCAGACTATAGCCTATGTGCAGGTAAGGTAATTTTAATATTAGTAAGTAGGGTCGCCAAATAAAAGACTACAAAACTACGAACATGGTCGTTTTCAGTTGAGTTGCCTCAATCCTCCAACTATTAATATTAGTAAGGTAATTTCAATATTCGGTTGGTCTAAGAAATCACTCCAGCCTTTGTGTCTTCATCATGGTTTCAAAACTTTGCTGTGCAATCTCGTCCAATAATGGGTCAAATTTTCAGAAAATGTACAATTGGCAGATCAACATTATTTTGTAAATTCTGCTAAAGTGGACTGAAAAATCATCAACACCAGGTATTTATGAGCGTATTTTGTATTCCCTTGATTCAAACAGTCTGTTTGGTTATGTTGAACAATATAGAGTGGTGCTCTCTACGCTGAGAAAATCCGCCAAAAGAAGCGGGAAGTAACATGGCTATGTAGCGGGAGCCAATAGCACTCATCTCTGTTACTTTCCCACTACTGCTCCCTCTTCTTTAATGAAGAAGTGGGAGGAGTAGCGGGAGAAGTAGCGGGGCAGTGGAACCCAGGCTTTAGCCATCACTACCTTCCATTTCATTCATGAGACATCTCAACTCTCTTGATGTCTTCCTACCCTTTCGCTGTACTGTGTTGTTATATTATGTTTTGTCTGTATTTAGTTTTAATACTAGTAATGTTTTTCATTTTGTATGAAGTAGAATTGAGACGGTTTCTCTCTATTATAAATTATAAACAATGATCTATAATACATTACAAGAATGGTCGATTTTAATATATAATAATGATCTTCTTTAAATATGCTCTAGTAGTTAAATAGAATCAATATCCGCTTACTCACATAATTATATACAAATGTATATAATTAATCTATGGTAGAAGCAGGTGGTATCACTGTATATCAGGGATGGCAATTCTTAATTGATGGATTAATGTAGAGGCAAAATAGTGTGTCGGAATAATGACAGACAGAAAGTGTTTTATGTGAATGAAATTGTACTGCAACCATGGTTTAACGAGATAAAGATACGATTGAGATCAATTGAACCATGAATAAAGGCTTTATTACCTAGCTATCACATCAACTACATCGACCACCGGAAAATATTGATAAACAAGCAATGATTTTAACCTCAATACACGAGATAATGGAATTAAAATGGCACTTTGCGGTTTTGAGTGTGAGGCTTTCTCTCAATTTGAAGGGACTCTCTCAACCTGGGGCCTAGACTGGGTGGCGCTGTTCGCTATATCTGCTATCGTTTGTTATCGTTTATTATTATTGATTATTTCGATGACATTCTTCATAACTTTTGATTGGAATGTTGAGAATATTGATAAAATGGAACCAATAAAAAACATAAACAGACACATTATTGTCCCTGCACAAGAGGAGTGTAAGAAACGCTTGAGGCGGCTGAACACCTCCCTGATGCTGGAGAAACCCCTTAGACTATAACACTCATTGATTGAATAAAAAGCTTTACTAATTCAAATGTGATGTGTTTGAGGAAAATGAGTCATAAGTCGCAAAAAAAGTCTTTTTTCAAAAGATCACATTTTTGGAATGTTCTAATTTTTGGAGGGTTTATCACTTATAGCTATATCAATCGATATATCAGATTTCAGGGCAATCTATGTAATATATCCTTTCGTTTTAAAGGTCCTCATATGGAGTAAATTTAGTTACTTTACTGTTTATTCACCCACAGAAATAATGGAAACTTTTTTTTTTTCAAAAATTAAAATACCAAACTTAAAATATAGAAATACTTATTAGATCATTTGACTGTATACTATCATTGGAATCGGCTTGATCTCATCTTTCCAAATATAATGGTATCTCAAAATCTATTTTTGGCGACTTGTGACTCATTTTCCTGAAACACATCACAAATGAGAGGTTCCACGGTAGATTATTGTGATAATTCAAAATCGATTAGTGTTATAATTTACAATAGATCATTGTTATAATTGATAATAGATCTGTTTTTATAATTGATAATAGATCATTGTTGTTATTTAAAATACTGGAGATTATTGTTATGATTTGAAATAGAGTTTTGTTATAGTTTAGAATGAATCATTGTTGCAATGCTACACTACCTAGATTAGGCACCCACAGATAGTGTACTTCATAGGGAAGATTGGGCTACAGAACAAAACATTATTTATTTTGAACGATGCTATTCATGGGTGGCCAGAACACTCTCACTCAGAAGAGTGATTTTCGTTGGGATCATGACCGTGCGTTTATACAATTCGTTGGGTGCATACAACATTTCAATTCGTTTCCTACATAATTATAAGAAATATAAGTTTCCTAGTACTCTATTCAATATATTCATAGTCTGTGTACAGTACAGTCGAGTTATTTTAATAAGGTGATAGGTGATATGAAAATAATGAGATGGGAGGGAGATCAATGAGGGTGATAATAGTTAATAGGGACATTTAGCAACCACAACGCTAACGCTAATGTAAATGCTAGTTTCTCACGATAGGGTGGGCCGTATGTAATGGCAGAATTCTATCAGTTTTAGTGGTGGAGAGGTGTTTTCAGAGGGCAAAAAAACACACAATTTCATGAATGTGAGTAGTGTGTTACACCTGTATACAAAGAAAAGCACCTCCCGCTCATTTGTACATAAAAATGAAATGGACATACATTGGGAACGTATTGACCCGCCTCTTAGCGTAATTGATGTCTGTATCTCAGGTAGGCATGCTAACAATAGCACACCTACTGAAGATGTACCCCTCATAAAAGATACGTTAGCGTTAGTGTTAGCGTTAGCGTTGTGGTTGCTAAATCTCCCTACTGTCTGTTTGTACTTACGTGCTATTGCCCTAGTGAGTGAGGTGGTTATGATCTTTTCGTCTAAAACAAGTGGTATTTTCCAAGTATATACAATTTACAATTTAAATTTTTCGTTACAGTGGCAGTTAGACATCATCACAGATGTATATTAGGGTCAGATTGTCAGAAAATGTACAATCGTCAGCTCTACCAATTTAGTAACTTCTGGTAAATTAAAGTGGAATATTTCAAATGATATGCATATCCAGGTATCTTTGGCATTGTGTTGATTAAAAGTATCTCTTTCTTAGTTTTAAGGTGCATTTTGAACCTAATTTTTCTGTTAGATTTGGATTATTTGAGAGGATTGGGGAAGGTGAATTGTACATTTTCTGACAATTTGACCTATTAATTAGACAATAAGACAAGTTACCAAACAGTGCCACTCACCTGCTCAGGTATTCCATTATATATTGGGAGACCTATGGAAGGAATCAATTACCAATCAATAGATTATCAATACTTTAATATCCAGGTATGTGTGATCCATGGGTATGCAGACAGGTGGATAAATGTTGTTGTATTGGGCAGAGTGTACCGATCACTAGAAGGATGGTGCAAGTGGGGCTTTATATGTGGGATGGACTGACATTGGGGGAGCGAATGGGGACAGGAGAGAGATGTCACGCTCGGTTACGCTTGAGGGGCTAAACCTGAGCACGACCCGGGATTTCATAATCGGTGTGTGTGGCTGGGGGGCAGGTGGGGAGGGCAGGGGGAGGCAGAGAGAGGTAGGGGGACGCAGGGGGAGGCAGGGGGAGGCAGGGGGAGGTAGAGAGAGGTAGAGAGAGGCAGAGGGAGGAGGCAGGGGGAGGCAGAGAGAGGCAGAGAGAGGCAGGGGGAGGCAAGGGGAGGCAGGGGGAGCCAGGGGGAGGCAGGGGGAGGCAGGGGGAGGCAGGGGAAGCAGGGGGAGGCAGAGAGAGGCAGTGGGAGGCAGAGAGAGGCAGAGAGAGGCAGGGGGAGGTAGAGAGAGGCAGGGGGAGGCTGGGCGAGGCAGAGAGAGGCAGGGGGGAGGCAGAGGGAGGCAGAGAGAGGCTGGGGGAGGTAGGGGGAGGCAGAGAGAGGCAGAGAGAGGCAGGGGGAGGTAGAGAGAGGCAGGGGGAGGCTGGGCGAGGCAGAGAGAGGCAGGGGGGAGGCAGAGGGAGGCAGGGGGAGGCAGGGGGAGGCAGGGGGAGGCAGGGGGAGGCAGGGGGAGGCAGAGAGAGGCAGGGGGAGGCAGGGGGAGGCAGGGGGAGGCAGGGGGAGGCAGGGGGAGGCAGGGGGAGGCAGGGGGAGGCAGGGGGAGGCAGGGGGAGGCAGGGGGAGGCAGGGGGAGGCAGGGGGAGGCAGGGGGAGGTAGGGGGAGGTAGCGGGAGGCAGAGAGAGGCAGGGAGGCAGGGGGAGGCAGGGGGAGGCAGGGGGAGGCAGGGGGAGGCAGGGGGAGGCAGGGGGAGGTAGGGGGAGGTAGCGGGAGGCAGAGAGAGGCAGGGGGAGGCAGAGGGAGGCAGGGGGAGGTAGGGGGAGGTAGCGGGAGGCAGAGAGAGGCAGGGAGGCAGGGGGAGGCAGGGGGAGGCAGGGGGAGGCAGGGGGAGGCAGGGGAGAAGGCAGGGGAGGAGGCAGGGGGAATCAGGGAAAACATATTGTATCCTGAATTCGAAACTTGGCTTAGAATGTGTTTGTCTGATTGATTTAATTGCATTGGACTTTTTGTGTCATTAGTTAGTCCTAGTCAAGCTCAGTGACACGCGAACATATTAATTCTGGATTATTTAACTTCTTCTGAAGAGATTTTCGGCCTCTATGAATGGGCGCAAGGCGTCTTTCAACCCAACATTCATCTCATTGTTCATCACCATATTGTGTCACACTGTCTTATCATATGTAGAAAATCAAAAAAGTTATTGATGTTAGTATGTATAATCGACCGGTCTAATTTGTGATTTAACTTACTTAATGCTAGTGGGTCAGATTTTCAGAAAATGTACAATTCACCTTCCCCAATCCTCTCAAATAGCCCGCATTTAAGACAAAAATAAGCTTCAAACTACAGTTTAACATAACAGAACTGACACTTTAAATCAATGTGATACCAAATATACTCAGATATACCTGGTATTCTTAATTTTTCAGCCCGATTTAGGAGAATTTCCTAAATGGGTAGATCTAGTAATTGTACATTTTCTGAAAATCTGACCCTAGTACATCTTGGTAGTATACTATGTAAGGATGGTAATATAGTATGTACGCTGAAAATAGTCTATTCATTACAGGAGCTTATTAATACAAAAACAAACAAACAAATTGTTTCATTTAAATATTCAATGTTTTGATATTAAAGGCTTAATACAATAAAACATTTAATTAACCCCACGTCCAATTTTTACACGTTCTATATATTCAGGGATGTTGCTCTGACAAAAGCCTTGAGCAAACAGGATTGGGACATGATCCCAGTCCTTATTATTTGTGATCTGTTTTAGGCAAAATTAATGAGTCATAAGTCGCAAAATATGGATTTTGAGATATCATCATATTTGAAACGATGAGATCAAGCCGATTCCAATGATAGTAAACATTAAGGACATTTAATAAGTATTTCTATATTTTGGATTTGATATTCTTTTTTCAAAAAATGAGTTTTCAATATCTTTGAGGTGAACAATTACTAGTAAAGAAGCTAAATATACTCTATAAGATTAGCGTAGTAATGCAAGATATTTTTATTACAGTGTCTTGAAATTTGGTACCTGTATTTATGCTACTAGCAGCTCCGAGAACTCCAAACATGAAAACATTCTAAGCAAGGGTTCTTATAAATAATCTACTTTGAAAAATGTCAATTTAGCGACTTGTGACTCATTGTCCTGAAACATGTAACATTTAACTTCAGTTTATAAAGCCAGGTCTGAAAATTCCAAATTCGTAGAATAATACTTTGCTATTGCGAATAATAACAACAATAGTGTAGTCTTTGCTGCCTAACATCTTTAAATAAACGATATGAATATATTATTAATTTAAAGATTTGATTCATGAGCTTCTGTAATAAGATTATTTTGATTGTAGAGAAGGGGGTATAAGGGTCAGATTTTCAGAAAATGTACAATTAAACATATTTAAATGCTTTTTGTGGCGAATGAGAAATACTGCATACTTGTAGAACTTCTGTCAATGAAATTTATTTTAAAAAAAACAAAAAAAACTTCACCAATCCTCTCAAATAACCCAAATTTCAGACGAAAATAAAGTTCAAAACACAGTTTAACCTCACCAAACAGATTGCTAGAATCAAAGCAATGCCAAATGTACTCGAATTTACCTAATATTGACCAAATTTCAGCCTAATTTGGCTGAAATTACTAAATGTGTAGAGCTGCCAATTGTACATTTTCTGGAAATCTGACCCATAAAGTGACTCGGATCCACCCTAAAGCTAGAACTAGAAATTTAAATTACAGCCATTGAATGTTAAAGGAAGGTAGAATGATGTAAAAGGGAGACGTTCGATAGTTGACGTTGGGTTTTGCCCTTAAACTTATCTTAAGGATGGGTATCTATTTATACATGTTAATTGTGCTGAACCCAGATAGCCAGATAGCGTGGGAATGTAACACCAGTGGCGCTGAATGCTGGAATATCTCCCAGTAGGCTGAGACGGAAGCTTCCGCCTTAGGTGTTTGCGCTGACCGCCACCCGCAAAAACGGCAATAACACCAGCAATAAATGTAAAAATGGTCACGGGATTAGAAAATATGAAAAGAGTATATTCTCAGCTATCCGTAGGTATATAATTTTACCTATTTGAAAGAGTAGAGGCCGAGCAATGAGTGTATGGGTATAATCATGTTTAGGCCTACTCTATTTCTAAGGTTGCGACTGCCATGACCGGAAGCTCCCGCCTTAGCTTTATCTCAGCCTCCAGGTGGCGTGGTGGTCGGATAGCTTATTTTCGCGCTATGAGCTTATTTTCGAGAATTGTCCAGGAAACACGCAGACCTAGAATGCTTGCATTCGCATATTGTAGAAATTGATTGCAGATGCAAGATATATTTTTATAATTAATTTGAATCATTAAATCAGGGACCTTCAAAATGTATTTCCCCATTCTCCTCAATCCCCATGAGGAGAATGGCGGGGTATTAAATTAAACCTAAAATGTGATGCATCAATCGATATGCCCAGTGTTTATGCATGTTCTCTACAGCCCCCTATAGTCAAGTGGTTAGAATCTAATTAAGACTGCCAAACTGGACATTGTGAATTTGAATCGCAGTGCAGGCAGCCTTTTTACATTTGTTTAATTCTCGAGTCATTTTACTTTGTAATTTCACTAATATCTTCTTTGGTTTTCTTTTAAATTCTCACATTTAGTTATTCATGTTATTCTCTGACATACACTGGTGCTGTTATTGCAGTTTGCTTCTATTTCCGCCCTACCCTGCATGGTTTGTTTGTTCAGGGTCTTAAGGTGTAGTGGGGACTTTCCCAGGCTGGATAACTGATGGTATTAATTGGAAGAAAGAACGGTTGGGTGGTAGCTAAAGGTTGGGGCAGGTCATTTCTGTAAACTCTGAACCATGAAGAAAAAGAAAGAAATAGAGATCCTTTAACCGAACACCCCCCTCCCCCGCCACACACACACATTTATGGGTCAGATTTTCAGAAAATGTACAATTGGCAGTTGTACACATTTAGTAAATTCTGCTAAATTACGCGGCAGTTTGGTCAATACTAGGTAAATTCGAATATATTCGGCACTGCATTGATTCTAGCAATCTGTTTGGTTAGCTTGAACTGTATTTTGAACTTGATTTTCGTCTAAAATTTGGGTTATTTGAGAAGATTGGCGAAGTTGAATTGTACATTTTCTGAAAATCTGACCCTTATAACCTTAACCTATACATACTTGCGACCGTTGGAAGTATAGGTCATGTCATGGTTCAAGCTACAAAAGTTCAAGGTTATATAGGCCCATCCTTATATATAATAATTGATATAACTTTTATTCCAAAATCTGAACGTATGAAAAGAAATGCTTTTTATTGTGGTTGAATCCTGTGGAACGAATTACCTGAAGAAACTGGAAGGAGTGTGGACTTAGAAAACATTGTCTAACTATTTGAATCCTTTTATTGGAATAGATTAACAGAATTGGACGAACAAGAACTGATATATAATCTTTTTTATTCCGTCCCCTTGTTTTTAGTGTATGTGCATAAAGGTCCTTTTCAGGACTAGGCAATTCATTTGTAGGGAATGACTTAGAATATTATGTTGAAGGATCAATTGAATAAAAAATAACTGAACTATGTTGCTGTATCCCAGAGTCGTCAGCTGTACGATATATGTAATATTACAGACTTTTCCTCTTTTTTGCACATATTACTCATACCCATAATACATTACTAAGGCACCTTTTCCTATTACCCAGCAGATATTCCTATTCCTGGAACAAATAGTTTCATGGCACCGACTATTTCTTCATTACTGAGATCTTTTCTCCCATTATACAACGAGTCTTTTTACTATTACCACTGCCCTATCACAGGTATGTCTATGACCTGTGTCATCTGCTGTTATGACACATCACAGTTGCTTTTTTTCCAATATGACAGTTATAATATAGGACTGCTTCCTTTTCGCTTCTTTTCGACTTGCGCACCTTTATCATTTTTATAATTTAAAAGATATCAATATATACAAATAAATGCAATTTATCCACACACAACCACTATTTCTTGGCCATTACCTACAAAACAATTATCAAACTAATATTTATTCTTTAACAGAAATGAAATGTATCATATAATAACCAACTTTACGTAGGTCGAATTTCTGGTCCATGAGAATAGCCTAAGGGATTCAGACACCACATAGTACTATATAAAAATGAGCAACTGACTCTGGCATAAGAAAGATGGCTATATGGATATCTCTGTGAGAGAAAGAAAAGAAAGTATCTCTTCGGATATTAAGATATCCATAAGTTATGTTGGTTATGTGTTGGAATAGCTTAGAAAAGTAAAATGATATTTGAAAAAAAAAATATGTTGGATATGCTGGATATTTACTATGAAACATTTTTGTCCTGACAGTTTAGGGACAAAACATATGTAAAAGAGATATACATTATGTTTATGTTGAACTGTATTTCACTCACGTTTGTTTCAATTTGGGTTATTTGAGAGGATTTGGTGAAAGGGATTATTGTACATTTTCTGACTCATGTAGGGAAGGGCTGTGCAGGGGAAGGACATTTATAACACATGTGTCCCCACATGCATGTATCCACTCATTTACAGTAACAGACATGAGCAGTGGCACATGCAAATCCCCTATTGCCCCTTTGAGCTACCTCATACCAATAACTATGTGGGTCAGATTTTCAGAAAATGTACAATTGGCAGATCAACATATTTTGTAAATTCTGCTAAATCATCAACACTAGGTATATTTGAGTGTATTTAGTATTGCCTTGATTCAAACAATCTGTTTGGTTATGTTGAACAGTATTTTGAACCTTATTTTTGTCTTAAATTTGGGTTATTTGAGAGCATTGGGGAAGGTAAATTGTACACTTTCTGAAAATCTGACCCATGTATCAATCTCTTTGCAGTATGAGTTAATCTACTTGGTATTCGGGCGCCACAAGTTCCGGCGAATCACTGCCAATCTGGATGTCTTCCTGCGCCGCTTCAATGAGATCCAGTTCTGGGTGGTGACGGAGATGTGTCTCAGTTCTAGCGTCGGCAAACGCGTTCAGCTGCTACGCAAATTCATCAAAATTGCATCGTAGTAAGTATAAGATGTTGTACGAATGTGATGTGTCAGAGACAAATAAAGGGGGGGTCTCCACTGGCTGCGGTAGGCCCTGCAGTAAGCTCTGTGGTAAGCCTTGCGATGGTGTGAAGTGGCGAGGTCCTGCCTACATGGCCAAGTGATCCATGTAGGCAAGATCTCGTCACTCCTCTCCACCTATAGAACCAGCACAAACCATCGCAAGGTTTACCGCAGAGCTTACCACAACCAGTGGAGACCACCCTTAAGTCTTAAATCGCAAAGGAATCGTTGTCATCATATTTACAAGGACAATACTTATGAGAAACAGTACAGTATGACTTGCAGGTATTATAGTAAGATTACCATAGTGTGGAGTACAAGGTGGACAGTTCTCACTGATATTCTGCCTTTTGCCACAAAAAGGGGAGATAAAATACCTTGAAAATTTGCGGAAAGGGGGGTACTTTTCAAAGGCCGGAACAAAAAAGCATGTACTTTTCATCCCTCAGTGGGGAGGGGGGGGGGGGAGCTACTATATGGGTCAGATTTTCAGAAAATGTACAATTGACAGCTCTACACATTTAGGAAATTTTGTTAAGTTAGACTGAAAAATGATAAATACAAAATATTTATGAGTATATTTGGCATCGCATTGGTTTAAAGTATCAGTTCTGTTATGTTAAACTGTATTCTGAAGCTCATTTTTGTCTTAAATGTGGGTTATTTGAGAGGATTGGTGATAATGAATTGTACATTTTCTGAAGATCTGACCCATATATTGGAGTATGAGGCAACAATATATCACTAGTCGTGAGAGTGGTGTACATACAATACACTTCACTCTCACGGCCCAATCGTGGAATAATTTTATTTACCAAATAACAATAAAAAATTGGACGTAATTTTATTTTATATAAACATCATGAACTTTAAAAATGCATCTCCACTCTTGTGTTGTGTGGATATGCAAAATAAAGGTTTTTAAAGTCAAATAATACATACATTTTTAAAAGATTTTCATAGTTTGTAAATTCTTGTGTTGTGTGAATCTCTCTAACCCACAATTAAACAATGATAAAGACGGTCTAACGGGGTTAATATGTCGCGGCAATCAAGATAGGTTTCCTTGAATCATATCATTATGTTGTAAATGTTTCTAATTGCTTGCTTTATCAAGCCCTCTTGTTGGTCTGTATATAAAAATGCCGCCAACATTAATTTTTGTTGATCACTCTGTTTCCCTGAATGTTAATCAAGTTTCCGATTAATAGCACATATCCCCATAATTAACATGTTAATTAAAAATGTTTTATGATTTCCCCAAACCCATTTGTTTGGCGATACGTTCATGGTACTGGTACTAAAATGTATAATAACAAAATTAATCTAAATTGAATCAAATTATTCTAATTTGACCAATAAACTACCAACTTTGACATATTTTGCTATGCTTGGAATTTCCTATCGATTAATTTTATTGTTTGATTTTCTTTTATTGCTGAAAACTAGTCTCAACGTACAAAGTTAATTAAATGGATTTCTTAATTAAATGGAATTCTAAATTAAATGGACTTCTTAATGGCTTCTAAAATGGTATGAGATATGATACAGGAAACGTAGGCATTCAATCAAGTCATTTTCGAATTAGGCAATTAGTCTGAAGGACATATTATAAACATATTTATTTTCGCGCTGATAAATGTTCGTGCATTGGTCTTCTTTACATATTGTTTTCAGGGCAAGGAATTAAAATATATTTTTGTTTTCTGATAAAACATAATAATTTCATTAGCTGTTTTCTGATGTGCAAGTGTGATACCATTAGACTGGGGGTTTCATTGGTGCAGGATCCGTTATTCTGATCCTTTTTCTATTTTGGTAAATAGTTCATGAGAATAGTCGTTTCCATGGCAACCGCTCATCTTTAATACACCTTTTATTGGTCACAATATTAAACAATTTGGATACAAACGAAAACAAAAAAAAACAAAAAAAAAACAACGATGAAAATATCGAGCTGTACCACAAGGATTAATAAAAGCAACATCAACAACGAAAAACAAATTTCTTATGAAAAAAAAAATATATCTGGTAGTTTTCATGCGTTGCCATTTCAAAAATTAAAAATTTACTAAAATGTCAAACGTTCAAATGTCATATTATTATCCACACTGTATTGATTTAATGGAGGAGTAACAGTTCTGTGGTCAGCCAGGAAAACCTGCGAGTGAGCAGAGGGTTTAACCTATTCGAATTCAGCTCCTAAAAACCGTGTAACTGTATTATACTGATTTGAATAAAAGTATTATAATAATAATAATAATAAATCTGTCATTTCCTTATTTTTTTCACAGCTGCAAGGAATATCAGAACCTCAACTCCTTCTTTGCTATTGTTATGGGATTAAGTAATATAGCAGTCTCTAGGCTCTCACAGACATGGGAGGTAAGTTATTAGCTTGTTTAAGGGTACGATTGTCAGAAAATGTACAATTGGCAGCTGTACACATTTAGTAAAGTATGCTAAATTAGGTTGCAATTTGGCCAATACTAGGTAAATTCAAGTATATTTGGCATTGCACTGATTCTAGTGATCTGGTTGGTTATGTTGAAGTGTATTTTGAAGTTTATTTTCGCCTTAAATTTGGGTTATTTGAGAAGATTGGTGAAGTTGAATTGTACACTTTCTGAAAATCTGACCCTTAACCATACGATAGGGGACTTGCATGTGCCACTGCGCATGTCGGTTACAGTGCATCATGGGATGGATTCTGTTGAAATCTGACATACAAATTCTAGCAAAATTTTTATCGAAAATTGCAACAATGTTTTCACCAATATCACAGCTTATATAAATGATCTATGAAAACCAAATGCATGATGGGAAGGATGGAGACCTATGTCATGGAAACATATAAAACACTTGGATACTGACATTAGAGCATTAGTAAATAGTCCAAGCTGAACATGACATGCTTTCTATAGATTTCAGACTGTACCATTAGTCCCATAATTCCATGCAAATCAAGATTCAAAATCGCAGCTAGCAAGTCCCCTATTCCTTCCCTCTTGTCAACGTAATATAGAAAATATTCACTTATCCACTTATCCTCCTCACACCCCAATGTGTTTTCACTAATGTGTCAGATTTTCCGAAAATGTACAATTGGCAGCTGTACACATTTGAGTAAATTCTGCTAAATTAGTCTGCAATTTGGTCAATACTAGGTCAATTCGAGTATATTCAGCATTGCATTGATTCTAGCAATCTGTTTGGTTAGGTTAAACTGTATTTTGTCTTCTGTTTACACTAAATTTAAGAGAAAAGTACTGTTGAACTGATGACCTGAAAAATGACCTAATGATTTAATATTTTAATTGTTTTACTAATTCAGATTAATAACTGATTTTTTATTTAAAAATATGAAACACCATAATAGCCTTCCATTTACAAAATGACCCTGCTGCATTCTATTTTTTAAAGTGTTTAGATAGAATCTTTCTCGTTTGAATATGAAGTTTATGAAATACCATTTAATAGCAAATTAATAAATTATTTTTCAGAAATTACCCAACAAGTTCAAGAAGATGTTTGCTGAGTTTGAGTTGATGATGGAACCTTCCAGAAACCACCGGTCGTACCGGCTGGCTGTAGCCAAGATGGCGTCCCCCATCATCCCATTCATGCCTCTACTCATGAAAGGTACAATTGTCGTCTGCTCCCATTACAATTGTCGTCTGCTTCCCTTACAATTGCTGTCTGCTCCCCTTACAATTGTCGTCTGCTTCCCTTACAATTGTCGTCTGCTCCCCTTACAATTGTTGTCTGGTTCCCTTACAATTGTTGTCTGCTCCCCTTACAATTGTTGTCTGCTTCCCTTACAATTGCCCTCTGCTTCCCTTACAATTGTTGTCTGCTTCCCTTACAATTGTCGTCTGCTTCCCTTACAATTGTCGTCTGCTTCCCTTACAATTGTCGTCTGCTCCCCTTACAATTGTCGTCTGCTTCCCTTACAATTGTTGTCTGCTTCCCTTACAATTGTCGTCTGCTTCCCTTACAATTGTTGTCTGCTTCCCTTACAATTGTCGTCTGCTTCCCTTACAATTGTCGTCTGCTCCCCTTACAATTGTTGTCTGGTTCCCTTACAATTGTCGTCTGCTCCCCTTACAATTGTTGTCTGCTTCCCTTACAATTGCCCTCTGCTCCCCTTACAATTGTTGTCTGCCTTCCCTTACAATTGTCGTCTGCTTCCCTTACAATTGTCATCTGCTCCCCTTACAATTGTTGTCTGCCTTCCCTTACAATTGTTGTCTGGTTCCCTTACAATTGTTGTCTGCTTCCCTTACAATTGTCGTCTGGTCCCCTTACAATTGTCGTCTGCTTCCCTTACAATTGTCGTCTGCGTCCCCCTACAATTGTTGTCTGCTTCCCTTACAATTGTCGTCTGCCTCCCCCTACAATTGTTGTCTGCTTCCCTTACAATTGTCGTCTGGTTCCCTTACAATTGTTGTCTGGTTCCCTTACAATTGTTGTCTGGTTCCCTTACAATTGTTGTCTGGTTCCCTTACAATTGTCGTCTGCTTCCCTTACAATTGTCGTCTGCTCCCATTACAATTGTCGTTTGCTCCCCTTACAATTGTCGTCTGCTTCCCTTACAATTGTTGTCTGCTTCCCTTACAATTGTCGTCTGCTTCCCTTACAATTGTGATGTGTTTCAGGAAAATGAGTCATAAGTCGCAAAATTGATATTTTTTCATAAGATTTCTTTATTGGAATGTTCTGATTTTTAGTGAGTGTAGCACTCATAGTCTGATGAATCCATGTAACAAATTTTGGAACATTGTATTAATTATATCCTTGCGTTTTGAAGGCATTCGTATGGAGTATATTTAGTTACTTTACTGGTAATTATCCACTTCGCTGATAGTTCAGTGGTTTTCAAGGCCATCTGCTACCACTCTATGATAACATGGGATTCAAGTTTAGATTTTAAAAAGAGTTTAAAAGTTGCTGCATTTCCTGCTAATTTGTTATTAGTTAAAGCTCCATTGCCTGCTAATTCATTATTAGTTAAAGTTGCATTCCCTGCTAAAGTGGCACTCAGGCATCAACAGTAAACAAATAAAGATTTCTATGTGTCCTATTCTTTTACACCCATTTAAATTCCATTTTACTAAAATTGTGGAGGATTTTGTCCGTTTTTTCTTGGTACAGGACTTAATATAAGTCAACATTTATATTTTGGAGACGCTCCAAAGTTATGATTACTCCATGTGAATCATACAAAGATTTAGAAAATACCTCGTATATGGCTTTATAAGATCAGATTCAGAAAGTCATGGGTCGAGTGGGTTCCAAAGCGTTCAATTACAATAACTTGGCAAACTTCGAGCAAACTTGGCAAACTTGGCAAGTGCCATTTTAAGGATAGTTCTATGGCTGGTCAATATGTATTCCAAGCTTGAATGCCTATATATGATTGTTTGATTACATTGTTATTATCTCACCCTAATTTTTACCGTATGCCCTAGTTAGTACAACTAACTGTTAGCCAGTTATTACAACTTACTTTTAGCCAGTTGTGGCATTTAATGTCCAACTAACCTAGTCAAGTAGATAATAGAAACTTAGCCATGAAATTTATGTCATAATATCTTATTGTAAGCCTGTTTTGGAAACCACCAACCCAGGAACCCACAGGAAGACTTGGAACCAAAGTTTCAAAACTGGGACCTCCTTTTTGCAGTCGCCACTAATTGCCAATAAAAGATGCCTTGAATTGAATTGAATTGAATACCTATATGGGTTGGAGCTGGGCCAATCAAGCGGGAATTAGGAGTGTCCTACCTTAATTATGACAAGTAATTAAATCTCTGTATAACTTCAGATATGACCTTCACCCACGAGGGAAACAAGACACATTTCGATGGTCTTGTTAACTTTGAGAAAATGGTAAGTCTGTTAATTAATATAATTATATCTAAGTAGTTTTATTTCAATTTTTTCATTCAATAATATGGAAAATTGGCAGGCACATCTGTAACCAACAGTTCTTCCAGGTGCCCAAAATGATTTACTGGGTGCCCAAAATGTCTTTGGAATCTTTAAGAATGAATATAGCTGTCTGATCTGTGATCAAAGTGATTTATTGACATTTATTGATATTTATTGAGTACTGTAAACGTATTTATTTTCGCGTGGATAAATTTTCGCGCATTAAGTACTTTGACATCTTTTCACTCAGATTTAAATTTGCGCAGCAAGAAAGCCTCACGCCTTGTTTATGGAATAATTATAGGTTTGCGCAGGATTTAAATTCGCGCACATAAGTGTCTGCGCGAAAATTGCGAAAATAAATAATGCGCGAACATTAATACGTTTACAGAAAAGTATCCTTGTACAAATGATCCATGGTGTGGACATGTCCTGCCACATATAGGAATATTATAGAACCTATATAACCTCTCAAGGAAGCGTCTATATACTAGCTGCCAGGATGTTAATAGAGCATTGTTACCATTACACACTGCATTTTCATGTGTTCTGTGAAGTGGAATACAGTACATGGATGGATGGTATCAACTAAAAACTAGCCGTCAGGATGCCAGTGGGGTGACCGGTATATGTACTGCCTATACTGACCTAGGACCACACATTTAAGGCTAGGTTTAGGGTTATAGTTAGCATCAGTATCCATCCATGTACTCTATTCCACTTCACAGAATACATGAAAACACAGTGCGTAATGGTAACAATGCTCTATTAACATCCTGGCGGCTAGTATATAGATGCTTCCCCTCTCAATTTACCGGTAATTCAATCTCGTGAGAATAAAGATCATTGTCTATATCGAGTCCAAATAAAATGATTTAAAAAAAGTTGGATCCTGGTTGGTAAGCATACACACTGTTGATGGAATATAATTAACATAATTATTGCGATTTCGGAAATATGACAATGTTTAGACATATTAATAATCATCATTGCAAGCAGGTAATTACCATATTATTATTAACATGGGTGGTCCTAATGCCTATCCATGCCCCATTTAATTATGTCCTGCTTCGTCCGGTTTAAAGTATTATATTATCTTTACCGGTAAATGTGATGTGTTTCAGGAAAATGAGTCATAAGTCGCAAGATTTTTCAAAGTGTTTTTTTCACAAGATCAAATTATTTGAATGTTCTAATTTTTGGAGGGTATAGCACTTATAGCTATATCAATCGATGTATCAAATTTCAGGACAATCTATGTAATATATTCTTTAGTTTTAAAGGTCCTCGTGTGGACTACATTTAGTTAGTTTACTGTTTATTGACCCCCAGAAATATTGGAAACTTTTTTTTCAAAAACGAAAATATGAAACTTAAAATATAGAAATACTCATTAGAATATTAGACTGTTTACTATCATTGGAATCAGCTTGATTTCATCTTTTCAAATATAATGATATCTAAAAATCTATTTTTTGCGACTTATCACTCATTTTCCTGAAACACATCACATATTATCTTTACCGGTAAATAATGTCTCATGTAAATTGAGAAGTAACTGTTAAACCTTTTAAATGTACTGAACAACATCATGTTTATAATATATTGTCTATGTTTCTAAAATTTATGTTTGTATAATTGAAACGATCACAGAATGCGAAATATCTACGATATACATTTGTTAAAAAGAATCATACACATTTGTAAACATGATATCATAGAGTGATTATATACAAATTGTGGTGTATCCTCACGAGGTAACAGAGGAATATATAGAGTTTCAGTCAAGATTTCCTTTAATCTCCCTTAAATGATTCCATAAAATGTATTAAAATTAATTGAACAACTTTAAAATAATTGATTCTTTTTTTTTAAAGAATTTTATTTTCACATTTTAACAGAAAAATTGCAGACGAACACTTCGCCTAAAAGCAAATTTAGGCGATTTTCAAGGCAATTTGCCCTTGTCTGTATACCAATAAACTATATAGTACGAAAAATGATATGCATATTCAAAAACAGATTCAGGCGACTTAGTGTCGAATTTCAAGTTAGATTGTACATTTGTTGTTTAAAATTGAATTGAATTTGATTCTTTCTTTGCAGCACATGATCGCTCAGACGCTTAAAACTATACAAATCTGTAGGAGTAAAGAATTACGTAAGTACAACTTCTCATATGTGATGTGTTTCAGGAAAGTGAGTCACAAGTCGCAAAAAATGTATTTTGAGATATCAAAATATTTGAAAAAAGGAGTTCAAGGCGATTCCAATGATAGTAAACACTAGGACACCTAATAAGTATTTCTATATTTTATGTTTGATATTTATTTATTTGAAAAAAAAAAGTTTGCAATGTTTCTGGATGGTTAATAACCAATAAAGTAACTAAATACACTCCATACAAAGGCTTTCAAAACGCAGGGATATATTTAATCCAATGTCCTGAGATTTGGTACATAGATTCAGATGACTATAAGCGCTCAACCCGCCAGAAATCAGAACATTCCAACTAAGATATCTTATAACTAAAACACTTTGAAAAATGGAAGTCGCAAAAAATGTATTTTGAGATATCAACTTATTTGAAAAGATGGGATCAAGCCGATTCCAATGATAGTAAACAGTAGTACATCTAATAAGTATTTCTATATTTTAAGTTTAATATATTTAAAAGAAAATAAAGTTCACAATATTTCTAGGTGGGCAATTGCCAGTAAAGTGACCTACAAAGACCTTCTAAATGCAAGGATATATATTTAATAAAATGCCCTGATATTTGGTACATAGATTCATATGACTAAAGGTACCAAACCCCCCAAAACAGAACAAAAGAGATCTAGTGAATAAAACACTTTGAGAAATAATATCACTTTTGCGACTTGTTACATATCACAATACACATCACAATACTATAGTCACTACAGTCTCAACTGTGGAAGCCCGAGTGATGTGTCCATTGACATAGGCCTAGGGACATGGAGCTAGTCTACTATTTCAAGTGGATCATTTAAATTCTAGCTGAAAGGAAAAGGATTAGGATTAGATGGGCGATATACCATATTGCAGAAAACTACCATTAAATAAAATATTCGAACATTGACTAAAAATGTTAACAACAATATTGAATATAAGGGTCAGATTTTCAGAACATTTACAATTCGTCTTCACCAATCCTCTTAAATAACCCACATTTAAGCCAAAAATCAGCTTCAAAATGCAGTTTAACATAACAGAACTGATACTTTAAATCAATGTGACCCCAAATATACTCAAATATACCTGGTATTCTTCATTTTTCAGCCTAATTTAGCAGAATTTCCTAAATGTGTAGCGCTGCCAATTGTACATTTTCTGAAAATCTGACCCATAACAACACAGAAGATCATAATCATAAACTTCCATACATATAGATTTATTAATATCTTTACTTCTACATTTATGATGTTATCATTTGAAGGACCAATAGAATTCTATTTAAATTTTATTTAATTTCTTTTTATTCTTTTCTAAATCTGTTGATTGATGCTTTTGCAGTGATTGAAGCGCCACCTATTGCTAAAAACGAGCGAGATGCCGGGAGTTATGTCAGGTAACTTTTTATTTATTTACTTGTTTATTTATTCAAAAATTATTTGGTTGGTGTCACAGTAAATGACTGTTTTCCTAGATAGTAATTGTAGTAAAAGCGAAAGTATCACCAAAAGTTTAGGACGATATTGACTTGATAGTTTGACACTAGATGCTCTAGTATAAAGTAAAAAATAGTCTAGTCACTGAGTAGGACAAGTAATGGAAAAGGTTCCTAGCAAAACCGGTGGCCCGTTGCATGATTAGATAGAACTGAACAAGAGGTTAGAACTACTTTTGTGATTTCAATGGCTTTACGCTTTATTTCATATCCAATATCTTTCTTCTTTCTCTACTATACTATGACTTGAAATGCACTTGTCAATTGCATCCCCCCATCCCGACCCCTGGGGTAAGGGGGAATGGTAGAGGAATGGCCAAGAAAATGTGATCCGTTTTAGGAAAATGAGTCATAAGTCGCAAAATATGGATTTTGAGATATCACCATATTTGAAAAGAGGAGATCAAGCTGATTCCAAAGATAGTAAACACTAGGACATCTAATATCTATTTCTGTATTTTAAGTTTTATATCTTTATTTTTGCAAAAAAAAGTTTGCAATGTTTCTGGATGGGTAATTACCAGTGAAGTCACTAAATATACTCCATACAAAGGCCTTCAAAACGCAAGGATATATTTAATATAATGTCCCGAAATCTGATACATGGATTTATATGACTATAAGTAATAAACTGTCTAAAGATCAGAACATTTCAACAAAGAGATCTTGTGAAAAAAACACTTTGAAAGATATCAATTTTGCGACTTATGACTTATTTTCCTGAAACCCCTCACAAATATGATGCCACCCAGGCAGGGATTCCCTTAGTCTACCACAGTATCGACAATATTCCCTGGGGTGGGGAATGTCCATCAGGGTTTATATTTTTCTTATAATTTGTATCTGCAATACTAATTTGAAAAATGTACCCCATGGAGTCAGGAATTTACACAAATTTCTTGCCCTGGATGGTTGGGATTTCATCATATTTCCCAAAACGCGCAGGACATTCCCCATACCCCCGGGGGTTGGGGGCTGGGGGTTGCAATTGACAAGTGCAAAAATAATAAGGAAATCACCATTCTTACACTTGTATTATGCTGGCAGACGCAAGTTACGACAGCCATTTTTTTTCTGAAAGTGCGTAATTCCTAGTAGCAGCTGACTAAGCTTGTCTCTGATTGGTCTGATGTCATCAATAACAATGATATTGACCAATCACAGGCATGCTCACATTGGCGGCCACGCATTTCTTACTGTTATGGGTGTATACTAATAAGGAAAAATAGAATAGCAAGGAAAATTTTAAGTAATGCACTTGCCAATTGGAACCCCCCACCCCAATCTCCGGGGGTATGGGGGAATGTCCTTGGCATGTGGGGAAATATGATGAAATCCCCGACCCTCCAGGGCAAGAAATATTTGTAAATCCCTGACCCCATGAGTCACATTGTTTAAATCCTGTCCTTGATATGTACAGTAGTAAACTAAGGGAAATGCCTGCCTGGGCATATTTTCGCTGGCATCCCCCTACCATTCCCCCTTACCCTCGGGGTGGCAAGGTGTTGCAAGTGACAAGTGCATAAAGATTTCTCATGCAACAGAAGTGTGGCAGTGTGATATGGCCCCTAGCTGAGCTGCAGTATGAGAGAGCCCCTTACTTCTGAGTAACCCTTTACCAATTCAGCAGTGATGCACTCTTTTTGCAACTGTGATGAATGTGTGTTTGCTAATTTTTTTTATATTTCGGTGAAGGCTAATAACATGTTATAACTCATTGTGTCATAATATATTAGTGTACCTAATATTTTAATTATTAATGGCCATATGCCTATATCTTCACCGTAGCTCCTACCTCCATGGAGGCTACCTCTATAATGAGTAATCCCTCATCCCCATTGGTCTAGCCACGCCCACCAATGAGGGTGGTAGGCTGACCTGATGGTAAGCCTCCCCTAGGATATAAGGGGCTCTCTGACCCCTTACTCATTAGTTACCTGCCGGATTCCAACTAGGTTTATAGCATCTCATTATATACCTACAATGTAAATACTTCTTCAAACTTCAATACTTTGTTACCTTTTGTGTTACATTAGTTGTAACAATAACATGTTATGAATCACTAAATTTTATGTTTATAAATAATATAATATTTAATACTATAATAAATAATAATATTTCAATAAACATTGTCATTTTCCTGCACTTGGAGCTGAAATAACACATTTTGACAAAGCTGTAATGGAATTTGAAACCTGTTCTTGAACATAAGTGTGGGTTCCAATGCCATGATACTTCTCCTGCTACTCCACCTCTTTCTTTGGTCCCACTACTTTTAGAAGCAGGAGCAAGTAGCGGGAGGTAGCCAAATGTTTCATTTGAAATGGCTACTTCTGGCTACTTGCTCCCTATTTTTAAAGTAGCGGGAGCAAAGAAATGCGAGAAGTAGCGGAAGAAGTAACGGGACAATGGAAACCACCCTTTAAGGTGTGTTTCACTATACATAATAAGGCCTTCCGCACCATTATAAATGTACAACTACAAGGGCTTTATGTTACAAGGGTTGGTGCATAGACTCATACATTTGAGGCATCAGTGGCCCGTTTCATATGTGACACAGCACACGTTTGTTATGCTAGCGCAACTATAGTTAAAATAACGATAAATAACGCGCATTTGATATTCCCATTTCATAAGGCTAGCAACAGAGTATAGCATATGAAAATACCACGCTATAGTAACGCAACGTTGATCAGCGATGCATTAGTTAACGTCGATTATGGCCCTTAGTGCACACTGTGTTAAAATATGTCTTTCTTTATTTGGTTACGACTGTCGTTAGGTCCTCTAATGCGCACTGCGTTAGTTATGAAACGCGGTGCTGTCCTCTAAGACTGGTTTACCATACAATAGTATAGTGCAATGTACTATGTATATTTGGAATGATAACTTTTTTAGATAACCACTGTATAAATCAAGTGAATTAGAAAATTTCATACATATTGTCAAAAATGATATCATAACAAAATGATATCATAGCGATAAAATGATAAAATGATATCATAACGCATACAACAATTTTGTAGCGGAATCTCAAGAGTCAATGACTAAGAAGTCATGTACACTACACAAGGAACTTCTATTTATTTATGCTACTGAGGGGCTGACAACCTCCCTTGTGCTAGAGAGACCCCTCAGATGGCAGCCTACTTCAATAAAAAAAATTAAATCAAAATCAATTCAATGTAATTAATGCAGGTTTACCATACAGCCGTATATATAGTGAAATGTCAGTTATGCTATGCTATGCTATGAGTTACTAGTGTAGTTTACCATACTATTGTACACAGTTTGAACATGGGCTTATATAAGAACAATTCCAGATGTGTCTGTATGAATAACCAATGAGAAGGGGAGAATACATTAACCAATAAGAGTAATTAATACAAATGAATATAATTTATGCATAGCCAATCAATACCGGTCACGTGGTCACAGGTAGGGGTGAGCCTGTGTGGTGGTCACATGACCAACCTCTAATTAATGCGATTGTAATCAGTAGACAGCTTGGCTAGCTCATTAAGCCTCGCCAGCTGTTCTAGCTTTAATGTTAATCTAATAAGATAATATATGTAGACACACCTGGAAACATGTAAGGATTAGGTAATTGTGAAGTCTGGTATATGAACCTGTAACGGTTATTACTCAGCATGAATATTCGTGATATTCGATATATATAATATATTCACAATATTTCTATATAATAAATTCATATTTAATAATACCTTACGTCATGTTATGTAACCTTATATAATCATAGAAAAGCATTAGATCATATAATTATAAGTATGACATAATGTTTGACCTTCTATAATTCATACGCTTACCACTGTCTGTAATACTTCAATTCTATTTGCAGGAACCTTAGCGTGATTGACAACCAGAGAATTCTTACACAACTGTCGCACAAGTTGGATCCGCGACGGTCCTGACAGGACAAGCAGGGTTAGATAGAAGTAGGCCTAAAGCAGGGCACTGACAGCATAATAATATATTATTAGCTTTTTGAACATCATACACGATTTATATGTGATGTCTTTCAGGAAAATAAGTCATAAGTCCCAAAATCGATATTTTTCAAAGTGATATATTCCCTAAATCTCTTTGTAGGAATGTTTGGTGTGACTAACGCTTGATGTAGTATGAATACATGTACCAAATTGCAAGACAGTGTATCAAATATTTACAATAAAAATAGAAATATCAAACTTAAGAATAATATAGAAATACTTATTAGATGCCCTTGATGTTTATATTCATTGGAATCCCCTTGGTCTCATCTTTTTAAATATGATAATATCCCCAAATCCAATTTTTGCGACTTATGACTCATTTTCCTGAAACACATCACATATATTATTAGCTTTTTCAACATACACGATTTATATATAGTACTGTGTTATCAAAGATGGTAACATAGCCTGTGCTGATTCAAAATATTGGACTTGAACCGGGAGCAAGTTCAGAAATACTTTCTTGTTGCTGATAAAGGAAAATTTAAATTTTCTTTATAGTTATTGATCTGGGTTGATATATCTTTGACATGACACTAAGAATATAGTGTTAACTTTGAATTTGAATAAGCATGTATATGATATAATGTATTGGTTATCATTATCATAAATCAATCTTGGAATATGGCACTTAATTCTTTTTTTCTCTCTGATGAAATCTTAGCTTATGGGTTGCAATACTTGGTTGCTAAGTGATCAAAGCAAATTAAAAATCTATAATAATACAAATGCCTATCTAGATTAAACAAATTAATTATTCCCAGGAAATGGTGGTTTGAGACCGTTGTTCCTGAAAGTTAAGATGGAATTCCTCCAAAATACTGTCCTTGTCCAGCCGATCTTTTTTTTTTCTTCTTTTTTTTTTCTTTTTTTGTCCAGCCGATCATGTGCCATCTAATGATCAGATGCATTGGATTTAGTTGAACATGCACAAAATATAACGATGCGATTGTGTTTAATGATTAATTAATCTGATTATATCAGGGAGGTATATACAGAGGGAGTAGAAACGTGGATTATGTGTGTCCACCAAATAGTTGGTAGTAATGCCACCACTACTACTAGCGCCAACTATTTATAAGTGCATCACTACCATGCTCTTCCTGGTAAAGGGCAATCAAACTACCTGGGCTATGTGTGGTACTATTGCTGACAACAGTACTACAGCGTCACCTGGCATGCAGTGGCTACACCATATACCTGTCACGCATCAGTGGCTTGGAGCAGTGGACTGCTTCTACTCCCTCTGTAGATACCTCCCTGATTATATCTAACCTGTTGAATATAATCAGATGACAATCCGATAAATCATTTGATTAAAATATGGAGCTTGGTTGAATATTCGCCTTAAAGCTGTACTCTCAGTTAAAGTCAGTCACAAACTAAAGATGCTCTTCTTCTCCAACCCATTCAAAAGTCATTTGCCAATATTCTGGAGGATTTTGTCTGTTTGTTTTTGTTATGGGGCTTTATAAAGGTCCACATTTATATTAAATCCTTTCCTGCACTAACTTCACCCATTATCATTCATCAGAGCTAATTTTTCGCAGTCACTTTGCCTGCAAAATTTCGTACAAACATACAACATTGAATATTGACAACTTCGGTCCTATAAGTCATAATATCAGTAAATTTGGTAAAATACTTTTTTGTCTTAATAGCTGAAAATGCAGCTTTAACAGATCTGACCATGAGAAGCAAAGTTGATCATTGGAGGCACAGTAACTAGAGGTTCCACAATTATAGCAAATGGTGCGATGGAGGATTCAAACTGATCGAGACACATTAGATCTGTATGAACCCAAACAGAGTGCCATTTGCTATTTATTACACACTGCAATAATCATAATTTTATTTTTAAAAAATAGCTTGAGGAGGCTCAATACAACACAATTTGTAGGAATATGTTACACGGCTCGAGACAACATCATCTGTAGGTTAGGCTTATGCTGCACCAACCAGATTGCTTCATTTAGTCATTAGTAACCATGGGAGCTAAACTGATCAGGTGGACAGTTGGGATCAACCAAACTACACCCCAAAAATATTCATAAAATCAAAAAAAAATTCACATTTATTGTACATGTTCATCTCTATTTAATTTCATATTTAAATTAAAAAACATTGTTAGTTTTTAAGCAATATGCCATAGGAAGTCTATGAAGAACAACAATGTGTTGATATATTCTACCTGTTTCTCTACAAAAGACTAATGTAATTGTTAAAAAAGAGAAATAAAAAATACTTATAACTGCGCCTGTCAAACTGAACACATGTGTAAAGCTGCTCTAAAGGGATTAGACGCCCCCATGTACCTACTCAGTGCCTTGCTATACAATAAAGAAAGTCTGGTAGATTGGAATGTGTTTTGTAATGTGTTTTAGGAAAATGAGTGACAAGTCGCAAAATTGATATTTTGTCAAAGTGATTCATTCACAAGATGTCTTTGTGGGAATGTTTTTATTTTTGAGGAGCTTAACGCATTTTGTAGCATGAATACAGGTATCAAATTTCCAGATTGTGTATTAAATATATCCATACATTTCCAAGGTAAACCTGTAGAGCATATTTAGCTTTTTTACTAGTAATTAAAAATAAGTATTAGGTATCCTAATGTTTACCATCATTAGAATCGGCTTGGTCACATCTTTTCAGATATGATATTATCTCAAAATCGCTTTTTTGCGACTTGTGACTTATTTCTTTGTAACACATCACAGTTTGATAATGTAACGTTCACAAGAAGAAATACTTACACTAATTGTGGCAACAATGGTTGTGCATAAAATATTTGCTCACAACTATATAAATGTCTTCAAGGCACAAGTTACTATATATAATATATTAAACTGTGATTAAAACGAGTGAGCTGACTGAAGTGTGTTTCATACTAAATGCATACATTAAACAAATATATATTCGCTTACTTAATAATGTTTCTAAGTTCAGTGATTTAGCACACTAAACCTATTATAAATTACAAATTGGCAGGAAGTAGCAGGTATTAAAAGTAAATTAACAAAAATCAAACATCCCCAGGGCATTCTGAAATAAAATATTGTAATATGGGTCAGATTTTCAGAAAATGTACAATTGGCAGCTCTACACATTTAGGAAATTCTGCTAAAGTTGGGTGAAAAATGATGAATACCGGGTATATCTGAGTATATTTGGGATCGCATTGATTTAAAGTATCAGTTCTGTTAAGTTAAACTGCATTTTGAAGCTCATTTTTGTCTTGAATGTGGGTTATTTGAGAGGATTGGCGAAGGTGAATTGTACATTTTCTGGAAATCTGACTCATATACTATTGCTATTCAGATATCAAACTGTAGTTATTGTCTTAATTGTATATACAAGGATCCTTAATTCAAAGGATAACAAGCAATCAGGAAATAAGAAGATCCTACAGAGAAAGGCAAATTAATGATATTTCCCCCTGCCCCCTCCCCCTTGGTATACCACATGGCATCCCCTACCAATCTACGGGTAGAAAGAGGAAGTTGAAATACTTAAAATTATAAATGGATATGAATGAAATACTTGGGCTACTTGCTAAAGGTGTAAGCTGCTAAAATCCTGTTCGCCACATTAATTTGTAGTCAAAAATAAACCATTTGACGGAGGGCACCGAATTGTGACGTCGGTTTGTGTACAATTGGCAGATCAACACATTTAGTAAATTCTGCTAAAATAGACTGACAAATGGTCAACACTAAGTATATCTGAGTATATTTAAAATTGCCTTGATTCAAACAGTCTGTTTGGTTATGTTGAACTGTATTTTGAACCTGATTTTTGTCTTAGATTTGAGTTATTTTAGAGGATTCGTGAAGATGAATTGTTCATTTTCTGGCGATTTCACCCATTGTATGATCATTCACAGCATTCACTACAGACTGATGCAGACAGACAGTGGCACCCTGAAGTGTCAAATTTTATAACTACTTTTGTCTCCTCTAAATGGGTAAATTTCTTGAAATATTACGCTGGAGAGCAGACACTACAGTAGAATGATCAATAGATTGTCTTTGCTAAGAAAAGTGTATATCTATTTTTGACAGGGTTTTCAAATATATATAATTACTATTATTATTTATTTGTTGATAGGATGTGTCTATTTATATAATTTGTTTTGCCAGTGAGTTTTATCTATTAATTACAATTGGGTTTTTTTCTGAACAATGTCTTCTCATATTTCAAAATAATCTATCCATGACAAAGAGATCGCCTTAATTCAGGCGTATCCTGTACATATTCATATTTCATGAAATATTTTTTTTTTGAGAAATATTCTACTTGAATGCCTTGAATCTGTGCTGGGAAAGGATATTTCTATTTAAATAATAATTCAAACAATATATAATTACTATATCTGATCATGAATGAGGTGTGTATATGAAACTACTCTTAATTCTTTTGATGTACTTCATAACAGTGATTCCCCTGAAATGTATTCATGGGTCAGATCTTCAGAAAATGTACAATTGGCAGCTGTACACATTTAGTAAATTCTGCTAATTCAAGCTGCAATTTGGTCAACACTTGGTAAATTCGAGTATATTTGGCATTGCATGATTCTAGCAGTCTGTTTCGGTTAAGTTGAACTGTATTCTGAACTTTATTTTCATCTGAAATTAGGGTTATTTCAGAAGATTGGTGAAGGCGAATTGTACATTTTCTGACGATCTGAACCTTATACAACAACATGATTAAATGTGATGTGTTTTAGGAAAATGAGTCCTAAGTCGCAAAATTGA
Organism: Sthenelais limicola; assembly: GCA_942159475.1. NCBI lineage: Eukaryota > Metazoa > Annelida > Polychaeta > Phyllodocida > Sigalionidae > Sthenelais > Sthenelais limicola. The sequence goes on along the minus strand of OW804096.1, from coordinate 16,412,601 downwards.
TATTTTTCAAAGTGTTTTTTTCACAAGATCACATTAATGGAATGATCTGATTTTGAGAGAGTTTATCACTTAGACTTATATCAATTGGTGTATTAAATTTCAGGACAATCTATATAATATATCTATTAGTTTTAAAGGTCCTCATATGGACTACATTTAGTTACTTTACTGTTTACCGACCTCCAGAAATATTGGAAACTTTTTTTTTCAAAAACGAAAATATCAAACTTAAAATGTAGAAATATTTATTAGATTAATAGACTCTTTACTATCATTGGAATCAGCTTGATCTCATCTTTTCTAATATAATGATATCTAAAAATCTATTTTTTGCGACTTATGACTCATTTTCCTGAAACACATCACAAATATTTGTCAAAGTTAAGATGTGTCACTCCAATGTCCATAAATAAATCTTTATTAAACTGGGAGTAAATCGGCTCAGTGGAAACGGGGCTTAATTACCTTGGTTACATAAACAATAGAGGACTTGCATGTCCGCCATCTTGACTCTTGATTTGCATGGAATTATGGGAATTATGGTCAGTGTAAAATAGGAAGACCTGTCTGTCTCATACAGGATTGACCGACCTATTGTATCAACATCCACAAAATCTATAGAAAACATGCCATGTTCATCATGGAAAATTTATTAATGCTCTAATGTCAATATCCATGTGTTATACATGTTTCCATAAAGCAGGGGCACAACTTTTCCATCATGCATTTGTTTTTTTTATAGATAATTTACACAGGCTTGGATATTGTTGAAAAGATCCATGCATATTACGATAGAAATGTTGCTGAATAATTGTATGTCAGATTTGAATTAGTTGCATATGGGTAAGATTTTCAGAAAATGTACAATTCACCGTCACCAATTCTCTCAAATAACCCAAATTTAAGACAAAAATCTGGTTCAAAATACTGTTCAACATGACCAAACAGACTGTTTGAATCAAGGCAATACGAAATATACCCATTTATACCGAGTGTTGATGATTTTTCAGTCCAATTAAGCAGAATTTACAAAATATGTTGATCTGCCAATTGTACATGTTGTGAAAATCTGACCCATATGCAACTCCCCTATTGTTAAATATGGGTCAGATTTTCAGAAAATGTACAATTGGTAGATGTACGCATTTAGTAACTTCTGCTAAATTAGACTGAAATTTAGTCAATGCTAAATAAATTCGAGTATATTCGGCATTGTATTAATTTTAGTAATCTGTTTGGTTAGGTTGAATTGCATTTTCATCTTTATTTTAATCTGAATTTTTGGTTATTTGAGAGGATTGGCGAAGGTGAAATGTACATTTTCTGAAAATCTGACTCATATGTTGAATGTCATTGAGCTGAGCTATGGTGATAAATAGAGTCTAGAATCACAGCAATGTATATTTCAGGCTATTATCTACTGACGATGTACATAATACAAAATATTATATAGAGTAATGTATTACTTGTACGAAATGTACAAAGAGAAATTTCATGACTCATAAATTATCGTGGTTCATGCTCGATTATTTGTGTATATAATATAATTGCTTATTCGACATTGTTTCTCATGGAAATAACGTAATTTTGACGCATTGTGAGTACAGAATAAAATGATTATCTAAACATGTAAATGGCTCCGTTATATTGTTTATCTATTTGTGATGTGTTTCTAGAAAATGAGTCACAGCGCGCATAAATGATATTTTTCAAAGTGTTTCTTTTACAAGATCTCTTTATTTGAATGTTTTGATTTTTGCAGGGTTTAGCACTCATGGTCATGGGAATCTATATACCTAATTTCAGGACATTGTATTAAATATATTCTTGCGTTTTAAAGGTCTTCGTATGGAGTATATTTGGTTATTCTACTGGTAATTGTCCACCCAGAAATATTGCAAACTTTTTTCTTCAAAAATAAAACTATCAAACTTAAAATGTAGAAATACTTATATACCTACCCTTATGTTTACTACCATTATACTCTGCTAAGTCTCATCTTTACAAATATGAGGATATCTCAAAATTCTTCTTTGCGACCTGTGACTCAATTTCCTATAACACCTCACATTTACTAAAAAAAAAAAAGCTTGAGAAAAATAATAAAAAGTTACATAGACATTAAGAAATCCATCACCAGCGCCGTGTTCTATCACATAGCCCATTACACATTCCATTTCAGGTTTATTATTATTCATCATCGTAGAGTCCATTAAATTTTTACAACAGCATTTATGTATGGAGTTTCACAGGCCTTCAGAACATACAACTATTATATGGGTAAGATTTTCAGAAAATGTACAATAACCCAAATTTTAGACGAAAATAAAGTTCAAAACGCAGTTCAACCTAACCAAACAGATTGCTAGAATCAATGCAATGCCGAATATACTTGAATTTAACTAGTACAAAATTTCAGTCTAATTTAGTAAAATTTACTAAATGTGTAGAGCTGCCAATTGTACATTTTCTGAAAATCTGACCCATATAGTTCTATATAAAGCTCAGTCAAGGATACATTACAAACTCCACCAAAAGATAATTTTCAATAAAAGTTTAATTTTACATAACTACTCGTCCAGATTGTCTAAAGACATTCGCATAATAATTCTTCAAGCAGAAATACATGTACCACATTTCAAGACTGTATTGAATATATGGGTCAGATTTTCAGGAAATGTACAATTCGCCGACACCAATCCTCTCAAATAACCCACATTTGATACAAATAAACAAAAAGGAGCTTCAAATTGCACTTTAGTTCAACAGAACTGATACATTAAATAAATGCGGTCCCAAACATAAAAATGTGGAAGACTTTTTAAAAACAAGAAACCACCTCCGAGGAACTGAAAAAAATGTCTATTTTATAACAATATTAGAATTTTGTTTTAAACAAGGGGAATGTGCTTTTTGACACTCCAGCGTTTAATAAGAAAACTGGTTTCCCTGCTTTCATTAGGCCTAGCTTTTTTTTTTGTCAAAAAATTGGTCAATTCTAGGTCAATTCAATGCATTGATTCTAGCAATCGGTTTGGTTAGGTTAAACTGTATTTTGAACTTCATATTCATATGAAATTAGGGTTATTTGAAAGGATTTGTGAAGATGAATAACAATTTTTGGCGACCTCACCCGCAGAAAGCAGATAGCGGCTGCCAACTTCACCCACGTAAGAATTATCTATCAGTGCTGCTGACTAGCGTTAACTAGTGGCACTACTGCTTCTCATTCAGTGCTGCTGACTAGCGTTAACCACTGACACTACCGCTTGGAACAACCCTTTTGACTCTCCCGATGTTATTATGTTCATCGAAGCAGAAATGTACAGCGTACTTCCCACTTCGTCGACCAACATAATATACTACAGTACTAGCTCTAAGAACTGGATCTAGAGACAGTATGGTCTTTATTTTGTATTCGCTGATGAATCACGTGGATGATACCGGGGATGATAAGAGCGATAAGAAACAAATGCCAGCGGCGCCGTGACCTAGTTCCCGTCAATACAACGTCCGTATCAGAGACCCATAGACAGATGGTTCTTGCCTGAATCATATAGTTGACACAAGCCCGAACCCAATTTCTGGTATGTTTGCGTTTTTTATTTGTTGTTTTGGGTTGTATTGATATTACATGTAGACCTACTAGTAAATCGCTGGACGGATTAACATAAGGACAAACAAAAATAGGTGTGTTTTCGATTCATCTGGTATAGGTATAGGGATAGGCCTACGTAGATGTGGCTGTGTGTGTGGGGGTGGGGGTGTGGGGTGTGGGGTGGGGGTGGGGGGGGGGGGGGGGCTGGGTGGGCGGGGGGGGGGGGGGGGGGGGGGAGATGTCGATTTCATTACAATAGGCCTAGTTGTTGTAAACAAGGCAGCATTGCTTTTCGACAATTCCTGTTTAGGAAAACCTATTTTCTTGCTTTCATGAGCTTTTTTTTTTTTTTTAGCTTTTTTTTGTGTGTAAAAATCCAAAAGACATCCGCCATGGTAAATTTTATTAGGTGGGGGCAGGTTTTTCTAGGTAGGCCTACTGGGGGGGGGGGGGGATGCACTTGTTGGTCCTAGAATCAATATGCAATGTGCGTAAATTGCTACGCAATTTCGTCTTCTTTCTAGGAAGATTTCTTAGCGTGTATCCCATGTTCTACTGTCAGGTGGGCGTGGCATTCTATTTCTAACGCACGCTGCATTGCCCCCTGCTCACACTTTCTAAACACTAGACGGTCCTGCAGTTATGTGGGTAGCATTCTGTTGAACACTGGCCAAACATTTACAGGTTAACATACATCCGACGATTCAAAAGCATATAACATACTGTAAACGTATTTATTTTCGCACAGATACATTTCTGCGCAAAGGTGGGTACGTTGAAATAGCGAAAATAAATACTGTGCGAACATAATATGTTACAGTAGTAGCCTACCGGTACAGTATCACAAATCTGCACAAACAAAAAGAAGGTGGCGGAGTAGATAATATCTTGTATTTTTTTTTCATTTAATAAGTATTTTTGGATAATGGTTGGTTAACTTGTATACACAGTTGTCGGACTAAGGTTATTTTTGTCATTTAATTTGAAAAATATCTTATTTAGGAAGACATATACATTTGGTAATGAAACGATATTCTCAGTATAGTCTGACTTTAAGGTCAAATTGTACAAAGATTTCAAAGTTTACAAAATAAGGAAACAATGAAGAAGTCAAATGTCCACAAAAATTGAGTTTTTTTAAAATTTTTAACAAGAACTGGCACATGAACAATTCTAATGAGTTATAAAGACAGAAAATAAAGAAAAAATGTAAAATACAATTACAGGTACAAGTACCCTCTATACTCGTCCTGTAGGCAGTGACGTGCCATAGCGTTAACCATAGCGGGGTTTGATGTTTACTGCCTACAGGATGCGTATAGAGTGTAAGAAAGCATAAGCAAAGGTTAAAAAAAAATTACCGCGCCATGCTCTTACATGCAAGCCGTTGTGTATAGTTTATGACAGGTTAATCAAACAACGGTGTTTTCTCTCTTATGTTGAGGAGTGGAAGAAGGAATGGCCATTAGTTCTTGTTAATCTGTTAACACCCTCATAAAAGAAAAGCTGGGCCATGGCATGGCTCTGCCCCCTTGACCAAATTGGGATGATAGATAGTTCCTCCTGTCTTAGCAGTAATAGGATATCAGGTCTCTCATCCCGTTCGGTCTACAGATAGAGGCGATGGTGGATGACATTTAATGGTCAATACATATGGTCTGTCCCCCAATACCCTCTTCGACCTCCCCGCTTTACGGTTAAGGAACAGGGCGCTAAACTATATTCATCTGTCACTAGGGAACTAAATAGTTACAATTATTTGGGGATATATTTCCCAATAAAATCAATGTTAACATAGCAAATGCCGCATGTACTGGCCATTGATAACTTACACACATGCCTTTATATGTGATGTGTTACAGACAAATGAGTCACAAGTCGCAAAAAAAAGATTTTGAGATACCATCATATTTGAAACGATGAGATCAAGCAGATTCCAATGATAGTAAACAGTAAGAGATCTGAGACGTGTTTTTATATTTTCAGTTTGATATTTATATTTTTGAAAAAGAAATTTGCAATATTTCTGGGTGGTCAATTACCAGTAAAGTTACTTAATATACTTCATGTGAAGGCAATCAAAACGCAAGGATATATACTTAATACAATATCCTGAACTTTTGTACATTCATACAACTAAAAGTGCGCTAAACCCTCCAAGAATCAGAACATTTCAAAGAAGAGAACTTGTGAATAAAAGACTTTGAAAAATACCAATGTTGCGACTTGTGACTTATTTTCCTAAAAAAACATAACATTCCAGAACAAAAAAGTACAATCGCAATCTGATATCTTATAATCATCTCTGTGTTTCTATTTCAGATGTGACCAAGATCTACATTCAAATAGCTGAGCTTTCCTTGAATTTGGATTGACTTGGTGACGATTGTCGATTCACATCTTGCTGGGAGATACACTATCATGACTGACATCTATATGGATAATCGGTGAAGTCGCCAGAAAATGTACAATTCAACTTCCTCAATCCTCTAACATAATCCAAGTTAAAGACATAAATTATCCTCAAAATAGAGTTTAACAAAACCAAGCCTATTTTTCAAATCAACTTAATAACAAATATACTTAAATATACCTAGTATTTACCCTTTTAAGCCTAATTAAGCAGAATTACTAAATGTGTAGAGCGAGCAATTGTACATTTTTAGGCGATCAGACCCATGTGTTTTGTAAGGTGATTTCAGAATGCACCAATCGTTGCATGTGTTACAAATGCTTTAAGGAATCTTATCATCCCCGAAGACAAGTAAAGTGACTGGTGATTGGACTACGATATGTTCCAATGAGGGCACACATTACAAATGCTCCATTAAGATTCGTGCTCTCATTAGAAATGTAAAATGACAGTTGATTGAACTGTTCAACATCAGATTATTCAAATACCTGGATAAAGAAATCGTACACAATGCCTTCTGCAACCTGCTACAAAAAACTGACTGTACTGTTTATACTTATGGTGCTGTGCACTGTCTACTATGTATTCATCCACCCCATGTTTTTTTCACCGACTCTGACACAATTTGATAAAAATTACCCTGGATTAATAACTGATGACGAATATACTAAAAATAGTCTGTGGAAAAAGATTACAAATGTACAAACATTCATATACTCTGCCTACTTTGATAGCAGAAGTTTTGTGGCTGGCGATAATACCGGCGTTTTACGTGTGTTTGGGTTTACCCATCGCAATGATGACAGTGCACTTTTTTGTGCAATTTACTCCAAACACAAGACTGCATCTTATTCCCTGGACTTCAAGGTAAAAGCCAAGAAAAAGTATCTTAATCCATTTGCTCCAAATTATCCGCCGCAAATTTCGTTTTGGGCGACAGAACATGATTGCATGATACCCAGACAATTAATGAATTCGAAAATTAGCTTAGATATGAAAGTCACGCTCAAGTCTAATGATGAAGATTTCTTCAATGGCGGCCTCAGCATTACAAGAAATGACCTGCTGGAAAAGAATGGATACATGGGTGACTTTGTAGTGTGTATTTCCCCTATATTTGGGCACATATCTGTACCTCATTTTGTGGAGGCCCTGGAGAGGAATTTCTACTTTGGTGCTGATCTGGTAGCTGTATATAATGGAGATAAAATAGCAGAGTTGAAAGAAGTGATAGAGATGTATGAAAAGACAGGGACCATTGAAATAATACCCTGGGATATGCCGCATGTACTAGGAGCTAAAACGCATTACAAAGGACAAAACCTTGCGATAAACGACTGTTTGTATCGATATATGAACATATACAAATACATAATCATCACAGACTTAGATGAAGTTATAACACCGTTAAAACATCCTAATTGGGGGCAAATGGTGAAAACCCTCAGATCTAAAAATGAAAAAGCATCAAATTTTGTATTTAGGAATGTTGTTCATCTATATGATAGAGACAGGTATGATAAAAGTCTTGCCAAGAGTGTGTTATATCATGGTTCTGGTTTACCTCTGACACAAGTTAATTTCACATATGCCAAACAAAATTATCCTGATGAACCTAAGAAAAGGTCAAAAACTATTATGATACCTAGTAGAGTATTATCAGTTGGGGTTCATTATGTATTTAAATCTATTGTAGGTTATAGTGATTATTTTGTACCTCCTGATGTGGGAATCTTGAGTCATATAAAAGGTGGTAGGAATAGACGTAAACCTAATAGTTATGTTCTGACCTCCCCATGGAGGCATGTATCAGATCTGAATGTTAGGTTTCAATATAGTATAAAAGAATTAACAAAACAAAGATTATGATGGAGGAATTAACTTATTAAAATTGAAGGTTTGTAATATTGTTAAACCTCCTTATATATATATGGTCCATATATATGAGTGAAATCGTCAGAAAATATACAATTTGCCTTCACTAATCCTCTCAAAATAACAAATTAGAGACAAAAATTAATTTCAAAATTCAGTTCCACATCACAAAACAGATTGTTTGAATCAATGCAATATCAAATATACTAAGATACACCTTGTACTGACAATTTGTCAGTATATATTAGCAGAATTTACTAGAGATCGAACACATCAGGTTCTCGCCACACTGCGAGTTTGTACGCCAAAGGCTGGAAAACAGCACACAAAGCCTGACACAGCTAGCTGTGTATATGTGCGGGAAGTTGACGAAGGCGGACCAGCGAACAGATCGTTTGAAACAGCGTTGTGCCCGCCTGGAGGGTGATTTTAGAAGGATGTCCTTTGAGCAGAATAGATCTAGAGTGACTCCTATGCCAACCAATGCACCTCGCTGCACATCACCCTCAACCGTTACATCCCATGGGCAATCACACTCCGCTGTTGGTGCCGCTGTTACTGCTGCTTCAGAGTATGCCATGTCTACGCCTGTAGGACAGCGTCCACCAGAAAGAAGAATAAGAATGTTTAACGCAGGGCCCTTAGGCTAGACACAGCGGGCTTTACCCGAAGACCAGCGTTTGGTTGTTTACCTCATATTATGGGCGAGTGTGACTCTGCCTCATCTGGACTGGTGGTAAGTGATTCCAGCTCGCCTCCATTTACACTTCTACTGCCACCGTACAGCCCCGGTGGTAAGCGACTCTGACTCGCCACCAGCAACTTCTTCTTCACCTCCTCAATGTGTTCATTTTGGGGATTTCTGGTCTGTCATCTTTTCATAATGGTGATATCTAAAACTCCATTTTTTGCTATTTGTGACTCATTTTCCTTTAACACATCACAAATGTGATGTGTTACAAGAAAATGAATGTTATTCCAACAAAGAAATCTTGTCAATAAACCATTCTTTGAAAAATATCAATTTTTCCACTTGTGTCTCATTTTCATCACATTTGTTCATTGACATTTGCTATATCCTCGAACTCGGACGATCTTATTCCTCAAATCAAGTGAATAAACTTTCTCAACAACTTTGTCTACCAACCCAGTGTTTGTTTCGATGATGTCTCAGAGTAGGCCTGTTCCAATGAACTATACTATAAACTATATCTTTGCAAGGGATCGCTGAAAATGATGATTCTTTTTGTGAGGTTAAGAATTACCATAAAGAACAATGTGTTGTCCGCAGATTGTACTAAGCGAGGACAGATAAAGTGGTGCGAAATATTTTTTTTTGTTGGTGCGATATATTCTGCTGATAAATAAACACATTCTTGGAAAATTATTTGTAATTCGTGTCTTTTTTGAGTTCTGGGTGAGAGCTATTGCCTATTGCGTAAGTCTGATCCTGGAGACTCAGGTGTGAGAACAAAATTGTCATTCAGCGGTCGTGCAGGTTAGGTGTTACAAGCTTCGTCTACCTAGTACATGCTTGGAAAACCATTAATTAGGGGAAAATGGGTGGAAAAAAGCAAAACGTCAATGAAAGAGTCAATTTATTTCTTATTCATCTACATTTCTGTTGCTTTAGTGTTACATGTTCATCTTAGAATTACAATACATTAATCACGGAGCTAGTTAAAAACAAAAAGGAGTGCACTGGTTCAATATTACAAAACAATTAACGTAATAACAACCCTTTAATATTAGGGCCCACACAATTTCAGTACTACCGGGAGTGGTCACAGATTTCTAGTACAATTGTAACAAACCTACTCAAACCATGACCAATGTCAAACGTCAAATAACTATTCTGGACTCATAAGCCCGAGCCATAGAAACCACTAATGGCATATGCCAATTTTTACCTGAATAAAAATCTGTTAAAAAGAAATAGTTTTTTTACCATACCAAATTTGTAAGATCTGTAAACGTATAATTTTCTCTGGCAGTCCCTTTATCGGTTAAAATTAAAATGCCATTGTTCAGGATTCGTTGAAAAATAAGCGAATTGTACATTTTCTGAAAATCATTTGAAGTACATTTGATTCTCCATACACGTGGGAGCTAGGTAAATAAAAACATGGTGCTCAATCAGTGCGCACCCAGAACATTTCTTTACCTATTTTCATGCTTTTACTGTTGCAAGTAGTATGTAAGAATGTCTATATCAGGCAGCAGATGGAGGCTCTCTCTCTCTCTCTCTCTCTCTATCTCTCTCTCTCTCCCTCTCTCTCTCTCTCTCTCTCTCTCTCCTTGTCTCTCTCTCTCTATCTCCCTCGAATTATAAGCAATCAAACTACTAGTAATTATATAGTGTATTCTCAGAAATGTATGTGGGTCAGATTTTCAGAAAATGTACAATTCGCCTTCACCAATCCGCTCAAATAAGCCAAATTTAAGACAAAAATCAGCTTCAAAATTCTGTTTAACATAACAGAACTAATACTATAAATCAATGCGATACCAAAATACATTCAGATATACCCAGTATTCATCATTTTCCAGCCTAATTTAGGAGAATTTCTGAAATGTGTAGTGCTGCCAATTGTACATTTTCTGAAAACCTGACCCATATATATATATATATATATATATATATATATATATATATATATATATATATATATATATATATATATATATATATATAATTCAGTAAATTTAAGAATTATAGAGCTTTAAATTAATTCAAGCTTATACCCCAAACTCTATACTCCAAACTCATCGCCAAAAGCTTTGCATTTTCCGTGAAAACATTCAGAAGAAGCGGGGAGGATGTTTGTGAACAGCTTCTAACAATTCAATGTCATTCAAGGCGACTTGATTGCAATAATCGGGCAGATCGAACACACTCGGATCCTTCACCTCAGCGCTGACATCGGACATGGTAAGATGGAACTGGGATACTCCTTTCCCTTCCGCCACAAATCGCGCCGTTTGTTCCACGGGGAAGCAGGTGTCCTTGGTAACGGTCATGGTGACGCCATATTTGTAAACTCCTTCCTTGGTTTCTTCGTAAAACCACTTGTTAGTACCCACGGTGCTGTCTCCGTACTTGCGCTCTCCTAGGAACACGGCACTGTCGGGTATACAGCGGTATTTTGTGTTGATTGCCTTGCTCTTGATGCAGAGCTGAAGGGCAGGGATGACAGTGTAGGTGTCCTCGCCAAACCAATAGTACGAATACTGTGTCTTCACACCCGACTTTAGTTCAACGCCAGTTGTGTTCACGAACATTCTACAACAAACCAAATATGTGATCCGTTTTAGGAAAATGGTTCATAAGTGCAAAATATGGATTTTGAGATATCACTATATTTGAAAAGAGGAGATCAAGCTGATTCCAATGATAGTATGAAACCTAATAAATAATTCTATATTCTAATTTTGATGTTTTTATATTGAAAAAAAAGTTCACAATGTTTCTGGGTGGGTATACTCCATACGAAGGGCTTCAAAACGCAAAGATATATTCAATATAATGTCCTGAAATTTGTTACATGGATTTATATGCTAAACCCTCTAAACATCAGAACATTTCAATAATGAGATCTTTGGGAAAAAAACACTTTGAAAAATATAAATTTTGTGACTTGTAACTCATTTTCCTGGAACACATCACATATGTGTTGATGTGTTACTGCAGGGGAATGAGCAGGGGAAACAAGTCGCAAAATATGTTTTTAAGATACCATCATATTTGAAAAGATGAGATCAAGTGGATTCTGATGGTGGTAAACATTATAGGGCTCCGTCACTAGGAACATTTTTGTCACTGACATTGTGCTAAGAAAAACTTCCAGTCCGTCTGTGACAAAACTCTAAAGCTTGAGACAAATATTTTAAGTGGAGGAGGTCCTTACAACATTGTCTTAACTGTGCACACCATCCCGCCGACTTTGTCTTAGGCATGGAATCGCCCACTCCTCCACTAGCAAAATCTGTCTGAGACAAAGTCACTGACAAGAGAGGCGTTGTCCCAAACACAGATTTTGTGTCAGTGACTTGGTCTTCCACTATGGTCAGATGTCTGAGACAATGTCTTAGCGTTTCTATGGAAACGGGATCAACAATGCATTTGACCTTATAAGGACATGAAGTTTAAATTTTTAATAAGTACTGTAAACAAAACGTATCTTTATATAACAGTGTATAGATTACATGAGAATATGTATACAGGCTAATGGTTATTCATGAAATCAGAGATTTACCTGCCCACACAGAAATATACAGGATCCCGTTTCCCATTTTGTATAAGCCCCATTTTCCAAATCCCGCAGGTTTTCAATTTGCAATCCCGTTTTTCTATTTGCAATCCCTATCTGGAAAAATCAAATCTGGTTATGTATTTGAATATATTTTCGACCCACAAAGTCCTCATTTATAACAGCAGTACTGTTTTGATTTGACATGATAGTGGAACTCCACTAGAGGAAAAACGGCCGCAACAAATTTTGTTGTTGCCCACTAATTTGTTGCAACAAATATCCATACAGAGATGTCAAAAAACAATAAGGAGAATAAATAAACAGTCAGCCGTTTACTGAATTACTTATAATATCAGAAAACACCGCAGAAAGCAAGAAAAAATGATTGAAATCAGTTGATGGTCACATTGTACATGATTGTAACGGTTTGATGTGTCATGAAGGTTGCACGTGCATTGTAACAAGGCATGTGATTGGCTGATGCAATGTAGAGCACTACCCAGCTAAGAATGTGTGATCACAGTGAGCCCACTGAGAGCTCACAATATTTATCACAGTGAGCTCATACTATGACCTCACGGGTGAGGTCAAAGTGTAACTTCACAGTGGCATCAAAATGATCTCTCAATGTGACCTCACAGTATACTCATACTATGATCTCACTGTGAGGTCATAAGCATGATCTCACTGTGAGGTCATAGTATGACCTCACGGGTGAGGTCAAAGTGTAACTTCACAGTGGCATCAATATGATCTCTCAATGTGACCTCACAGTATACTCATACTATGATCTCATGGTGATGTCAATATCTAATGTCACAATGGCCTCATATTGTGAACTAACAGTATACTCTTACACAATCTCACTCTTATTAATCAATAAGATGACAAGGCTAGACTTGTTTTTGTTGTGCTCAGTGCTAAGGTAGAAAGTTTCTCCACAGAAGCATTTCGCCCAAGAGCATTCAAGGAGAGACTGCATATTATATGCAGTCCCTTTGCTTGACTTTTTTAGAGTTTCTCATCCATTTCCATCACTTAAACTTACCCTTAATACAATCCTCTCCTGTGGCTGACATAGGTATCCATTGCAACTTGGTGTTTGACAATCTGGGTACTTCAGTAGTACTCATAGTAATAATATTAGAATTATAAGGGTGCTTTCTATACAACATTTTTCAACATCAAGCAGGTAAGTTATACAAATAAAGTATTGATTTCATTGCTTTCAATATTTCCAAGTTTATAAAGTGTAATATCTATAAGGTATAAATGCCTCATATAAGTATTACTAGTGAGACTTTTGTTCTAATATAAATTGTAAATGGTATGTAATAACCTGTGAGGGCACCTAGGGAAAGTCAAGTTCTATGGTGCTGCCACCTGGTGAGAACAGTCGAATTGCCAATAACGTCGCCAATAATGCCAATAGAAAAAATTGGAGGCCAGATTTGAAAAGAGGGAAAAAAACTGGACTAGGTGAATATCTCACAAAATTTCTATGGGCCACCAGAAAAAAGTCGAATTTTTCACTTGTTCTGCCATAGACATGTACCTAAAAAGTCTAACCCTTCCTACCCACTTTACAATCTCAAACGAATCCTTTGTTTTGAATATGAAGGAATCGAAATTTCTTTGGCACCAGGGTGGAACAGGCCCCGCTGCATGCCATACTTGAAAATCTAAGCCCTAGCTGCCCTAAAAGTGGCCCAAATCGACTGTTCCGTTTTTGTTATGTTGTACAAAAATCGCCCAAACATGTTGCTCTTGGCCCGGTTGGAGGCTGCATCGAGTTTTGGTCTCTCATAGCCTCCCACTTGCTTGTATCGATTCAAACCAAAGACCTGCATGTTCTAGAGACATTGACGGTCAAGTCTGTATATTTTTTGTGCACGGATCGGCCGATGCCACCCCGTCACTTACGGCATCCTATCGTTTTTTTGGGGTCCCAAATTTTTTTTTTGTTCCAAATCCGGGTGCTCTAAAAACACCCTGAATCTCCGCCGAACGTTTCGAAATTTGCAGCATCTACAGTCCGTAATGTCTTTCAGTCTCTCAAATGGCAACTCTCAACAATGTCTACAACGTCTACGATGTGGTGAAACGATTGGCCATGTCTGATCAGCGGGACGTTCGGCATGGCAATAATGGAAGATTTTATATTTCGACCAGACATGGCCTCACAAAAACACTGCTACACTTTTATTTCTGGCCCGATTGACTTGTCCTTGGTATCTACGGAAACTAGAGACATGGGCCAACAATTGTGGGGGGTTATTTCTTTTCCATCGGCACAGGATAGCTGACAACTAGTGGATCGAATGTCTCAAAAATTGGCACTCTACCAATGTTGCCAAAAACCAATCATTCATGTGAGATCACATATGCAAGATCACAAACATCTCAACCAGACCTCATAGTTCTGATCTCACATCTATGAGAAGTTTCTGTGCTCACTGAGATATCACAGTTGTTAGCTAAATGTGAGCTAGAACTTGTGAACTCACACTGAGATCACACTGAAACCATTCATGTGAGATCACATATGCAAGATCACAAACATCTCACCCAGACCTCATAGTTCTGATCTCACATCTATGAGAAGTTTCTGAGCTCACTGAGATATCACAGCTGTTAGCTAAATGTGAGCTAGAACTTGTGAACTCACACTGAGATCACACTGAAACCATTCATGTGAGATCACATATGCAAGATCACAAAAACCTCACCCAGACCTCACAGTTCTGATATCACATACATGAGAAGTTTCTGAGCTCATAGTGAGATCTACATGAGCTCACTTCCTAGCTGGGTAGGTCAAACGTCAAAAGTTGTCTCTGACAAATATTTGAAGCTATTCCACTGCAAGACACCATGTCTTCGGTCTCTCAGACACGAGACAAGTCTTTTAGAAAATCAAAATGATTTGATTTTTTTGACGTTGCAAAGACAAGTGAAAACAAGTGAAAATTGTCGGTGACAGTGTCTTAGTGCGCTCCTCCACTAGGAGATTTTCTGTCAGAGACACGTAAAGACAGGGAAATACACCTTGTCTGAGAGACATAAGACTTGTCTTTGACAAGGTTTTCCCTAGTGGAGGACCCCTATTAAGGACATCTAAGGAGAAGTGTTTCTGTATTTTATGTTTGATATATTATGTTTGAAAATAAACTTGCCATGTTTCTGGATGGGCAATTTTACCATTAAAGTAACCACACAGACAAAAAACATTTTATAGTCCAGAAACATACTTGAAGACCAGAAAAGTCTGTTTCTGGATTTCGGACTAAAGGGGCTGGTCCACTAAACCGATTCTCATGCGATTCTCACAGAAGTTAGTGCAAAAGAGTCCTCTGCGGTGCAAAATCGCATGAGAATCGGCTTGGTGGACTAGGCCCTTTAGATGTAAACAGACAATGATTTGAAACTATGAATTAGCGTTTATTTGTGATGGGTTGCAGGGAAATGAGTCACAAGTCGCACAGAATGAATTTTGAGATACCATCATATTTGAAAACGATCAAACGAAAATCTGTAATTGTAATTTTTGATTGTGTATAACGGGAATATTAGGTTTACCTAAGACTGAACACAAATAAAATGTTTCTAACAAAATAAATTATATTTGAAAAGATGAAATCAGGTGGAGTGTAATGGTGGTAAACATTAAGGACATATAAGAAGTATTTCTATATTTTATGTTTGATATAATATTATACAGTTTTGAAAAAAAAAGTTTGCAATGCTTCTGTCCTGAAATTGGGTAGATGGGTCAGATTTTCAGAAAATGTACAATTCGCCTTCACTTATCCTCTCAAATAACCCACATTTAAAACAGAAATGAGCTTCAAAATGCTGTTTAACATAACTGATACTTTAAATCATTTTCTAACAGAATTTAGCAGAAATTGCTTAATATGTAGAGCTGCCAATTGTACATTTTCTGAAAATCTGACCCAGATACACTCATGCCACGAGAAGCGTTTAGCACCCAAAAAATAAAAAAAAATGGAAAAATAACAATTTTGCAACTTGTTACTCATTTTTCTGTGCCACATCACATTTATATTTTATGTATTATTCATTTGTATTTTATTTGATAAATGTATAGATTAGAAAGATAATCCCAAGAGTAAATGGGATATTTCTACATGTTCGTGTTTCTCTTGTAAAGAGATTTTATGTTAAAAAATATAGATTGTATCGTAATAGTTCTGTAATCGTTA
This sequence comes from Sthenelais limicola, assembly GCA_942159475.1. NCBI lineage: Eukaryota > Metazoa > Annelida > Polychaeta > Phyllodocida > Sigalionidae > Sthenelais > Sthenelais limicola. Next base: position 16,396,236 of record OW804096.1, on the reverse strand, counting down.
GAAAAATGAGAACTACAGCATAAATGAGAATAATTTGTTAAGCTAATCAGAAACCAAGGACGCCCTGGAAGACCTGCCAATGCTAATCCGTAGATAGAAATTGTATTATGACTTAGTAATAAGCTGTGAAATGATTGTCCTATTTCTGGAAAAGATGTATAAAACTATTACAATAACATACTCACTTGTCAATGGTGTTATCACCGACCATCTCCCCCTCCTGCAAGGCTGCCGTGACTTGACCATCATACTCAGAAGTAAAGGCCTGTATATACCGGCCAGTAAACTTATCACCGCAACATCTCTTAGGGTCGTCTCTATTGTCTATAGCTGCGCCATATGCCACCGCCACCAGCGTTAAAAGAAGGCACACTTTCTCCATGTTTACTATGATAGGTTCTCCTGCTTAGTCAATATAACCAGTGTTGGCTGTGGCTGTATGTGATCAATCTCTTTATACCTTTATATACCCATAGATATGGTTAGATATACTTATGATCACTTAAGGTATATGGTTCAGATTCTCAAAAAATGTACAATTGACAGCTGTACACATTTAGTAAATTCTGCTAAATTAGGCTGCAATTTGGCCAATACTAGGTAAATTCAAGTATATTTGGCGTTGCATTGACGCTAGCAATCTGTTTGGTTAGGTTGAATTGTATTTTGAACTTCATTTTCGTCTGAATTTTGGGTTATTTGAGAAGATTGGCGAAGTTGAATTGTACATTTTCTGAAAATCTGCCCCATGTGAGGATTATATATAGGATTTATGTGTCAATATCACACGTAATGTGACATACAGGTAAATGAGTCATAGGCCTACGTCATCAGAAATAGATTTTGAGATACCCTCATATGTGATCTGTTTTAGGAAAATGAGTCATAAGTCGCAAAATGAGATATCATCATATTTGAAATGATGAGATCAAGCTGATTCCAATGATAGTAAACATTAAGGACATTTAATAAGTATTTCTATACTTTGATATTCTTTTTTTTAAAAATGAGTTTGCAATATCTTTGGGGTGGACAATTACTAGTAAAGAAGCTAAATATACTCTATAAGATTAGTTTAGTAATGCAAGATATATTTATTACAATGTCTGAAATTTGGTACCTGTATTTATGCTACTAGCAGCTCCGAGAACTCCAAACATGAAAAAATTCTAAGCAAGGGTTCTTATGAATAATCTACTTTGAAAAATGTCAATTTGGCGACTTGCGACTCATTGTCCTGAAACACACCACAAATTTGAAATGATGAGATCATGGGATTTATGTGTCAATATCACACGTCATGTGCCACTACAGGTAAATGAGTCATAGGCCTATGTCGTCAGAAATCGATTTTGAGATACCCTCATATTTGTAATGATGAAATTAAGTGGATTCCAACTATGGTAATCTAGTATTGATCCAACTTAAAGTAATCTAATAAGTACTTAGAACTATAAGTGATGTATTTTAAGAAAATGAGTCATAAGTCGCAAAATTAATATTTTTCAGTGTTTTTTTCACAAGATAACATTAATGGAATGATCTGATTTTGAGAGAGTTTATCACTTAGACTTATATCAATTGGTGTATTAAATTTCAGGACAATCTATATAATATATCTATTAGTTTTAAAGGTCCTCATATGGACTACATTTAGTTACTTTACTGTTTACTGACCTCCAGAAATATTGGAAACATTTTTTTCAAAAACGAAAATATAAAACTTAAAATCTAGAAATACTAACCCACATTTAAGACGAAAATGAGCTTCAAAATGCAGTTTAACATAACAAAACTGATACTTTAAATCAATGCGATACCAAAAATACTCAGATATACCTGGTATTCTTCATTTTTCAGCCTGATTTAGGGGAATGTCCTAAATATGTAGGGCTGCCAATTGTACATTTTCTGAACATCTGACCCATGTAACACCTCTGCCCAACCTGTCTGTCTGATTACCGTATAACCTCCAATAAAAGTGCTACATGAATAGAGTCAGGCTATTATATATTATTATACATGACAATAATCACTTGACCATGCCTTACATCTTACTGAAATCTGCCAACGTTTCGCTTGCAAACAGAAATTAATTGAATTAAGCTCACACAAGTTGTATGTACGTATATTGTTTATTTCCAGAAATAGTACATGGTAATAAATATAAATTTATATACAATTCTGACGCTGGAAAAGGGAACATCCCCCTTCTATGGCAGCCATAGCTCTTCCAGAGGGGCCCTTAGACTAGAGTTATAGTTATTAAGATGGGTCAGATTATCAGAAAAATGTACAATTGGCAGCTGTACACATTTAGTAAATTCTGCTAAATTAGGCTGCAATTTGGTCAATACTAGGTAAATTCCAGTATATTCGGCATTGCATTGATTCTAGTCATGTGTTTGGTTAGGTTGAACTGTATTTTGAACTTTATTTTTTGAGAGGATTGGTGAAGGTGAATTGTACATTTTCTGAAAATCTGACCCATGTGCTGTTTTCAGGAGATGCAAAGACACGTTGTCAGTTCTTCCATCACGTCATCTGCAACTGGTGGTGGCAGCAGAACTAAGTCATCTGTAACTGTGGCCCAACCGGTGGCTCTAACTGGTGGTGGTCATCTTCGTTCAGTTTGGCTGTAAGAAAATCAATTATTTATTATTTAAATAGTGGAAAAAGGCACTCAATATGTATTACAAATTCCCCATATTCATTAATTAAATATTCACGGTGGCAAATCATCTCTAACATTCAAATTTATGTAGTTTACTCGTTCCTTTGTAGCCACCAGGTGGCGCCATCTGTAGACAATATCCTACACTAACCATTTTTCTCCACAGTAGAAAATTCTCAAATACGACCAGTCAGGCGTATAGCAACTGGCAACTGTGAGACATCTGTAAATATATAAATGTGATGTGTTTCAGGAAAATGAGTCATAGGTCGCAAAAAATAGATTTTGAGATACCATTATATTTGAAAAGATGAGATCAAGCTGATTCCAATGATAGTACTTACAGTCAAATGATCCAATAAGTATATTTCTATATTTTAAGTTTGATATTTTAATTTTTGAAAAAAAAAGTTTCCAATATTTCTGGTGGTTAATAAACAGTCAAGTAACTAAATGTAGTCCATATGAGGACCTCATAAACGAAAGGATATATTACATAGATTGTCCTGAAATTTGATACATTGATTGATATAGCTATAACTGATGAACCCTCCAAAAATTAGAACATTCTACAATGTGATCTTTGCAAAAAAAACTTCGAAAAATATCAATTTTGCGACTTATGACTCATTTTCCTGAAACACATCTGGAAATGACTTCATATTTATAGATAAAATTAATCTTAAAACGGTGTTGATGTCTCAAGGCAACACGCCTATAAGTTAAATTAATTTAAAAGCTCACACTCTGCAGGTAGGTACTGTAGATGTAATTCAGAAATTGATATAAAATAATTATCTTATATATATAATTGATATGTATAAATATGTATTTGGCGACATAAGTACAGCGGCACAACTTTGACAACGCAAGTATACCGGAGCGAGTGCTTTCTTCCTCGCTCGTTTCACCTGTTTCTAATTCTATTTCTGTGGTAAGACAACGATATATGGTAAATTATGTTATTACTCTTTTAATTAGGCATGTTTTACATGTATGCATAATTAGGCATGTATAATAATAAACTTATAGGACTCGTTTTCCGCACAGACGAGTAAATAAAAAAACTCAATCTCCGATCTGGTTCTTTATTTGTGATGTGGTCCAGGAAAATGAGTCATAAGTCGCAAAAAATGGATTTTGAGATATCACCATATTTGAATAGATGAGATCAAGCAGATTCCAATGATAGTAAATAGTCTAATAATCTAATAATTACTTCTAGATTCTAAGTTTGATATTTGTATTTTTGAATAACAAAATTACAATATTTCTAGGGGGCAATAAACAGTAAAGTAACTGAATATACTCCATACGAGGACCTTTAAAACGAAAGAATATATTACATACATTGTCCTGAAATTTGATACATCGATTGATATACCTATAAGTAATAAACTCCCCAAAAATCAGAACATTCCAAAAAAGTGATCTTGTCAAATAAGCACTTTAAAAAATATCATTTTTGCGACTTATGACTCATTTTCCTGAAACACATCACATTTACGCGCCATGCGTCAACTCGTCCAATAAGTGCTAAATAGTGAAACATGGAGACTGCAGTGTTGCTTGTTGTATGCACCTAGAATGATAAAACATCCACATATTTTAATCCTAACATTAATATAATTACTGACGCTTCCTGCACCAGGTGGTGCCACTCTCCTATATTTACAACTCATATGGAGTCAGTTTTCATGGAGACTTTTATCATGCAAATAGAATATGTGGGTCAAATTTCCAGAAAATGCACAATTCACATTCAGAATCCCTCCCAAATAACCGGAAATTAATATAGAAATGAGACTCAAAATACATTTCAACCTAACAAAACACATCCCTTGAATCAACTCGATGCCAAATATACTCAGATACACCCGGTATTTATCATTTTTTAGCCTAATTTAGCAAAATTTGCTAAATGTGTAGAGCTGCCAATTGTACATTTTCTGAAAATCTGACCCATATATTATTGAGAAGAAAGGACCATAATGAACAATTTGTTTTTTTAAAAAGATTTTATTTTGATTCAGATGTCATTTTCCAGGGAGCTGGGGTTTTGAAATGGTCCTAGTTTATGGGTACAAAGAGATACCTGTATAGTAACAATTAAACATCATTAGCGATAAAGTGCAACAACAAAAAACTATATGAATTATATTGAAAAAAATATAGAGTACCATATGACTATCATAGAGTGTGATCGGTGGTAACGGGTGATATAGTAGGCATTTGATTGACTAGCCCATATTAAGCCATAGGGCCAAAAAGAAAAAGGTGGGTTTCCGATTTATCTGGCTGAAAACTAGGTAGGGGGAGGCGGTAACTTTTTTTTTTTTTTAGGAAAAACACCTCTTAGGAACTGAAAAAGTTGTCTTTTCTCATAACAGTAGTTGTTTTAAAACATGGGAAATGTGCTTTTTGACAGTTCCGGGTTCGGAAAGCACCTGTTTTCCTGCTTCCCCAAAAGTAAGATATGATAAAAAAATCAGGTATGTTTTTTTAGGTACGGTAAGGTTTTTCTAGGTAGGGGGAGGGGAGGGGTAAAAACGGAAACACACCTATTTTTTTTTGGCCTAGGAGAGCCACTAATCAGAAGTGTGGCCTATAGTATAGAATAAACTGACACTATTTTTTGATAATAAATCAAAGACTAAGACCATAAACCAATTGTCAGGAGTATGATTCTTTAAGGAATGTTATAGAAATACAAATGAAAAGTGCACATAAGACAAATTTTAATATCTTGATATCTTGCCCAACCTAGTTGCACCCCCTTTTTGGATACAATTGATCAATAATTTGAGGTCAGAGAAAAATGAATTAATATCTTTTTTCTTTATTTAATTATTTTCAATAACCTTTTTTTTAAATTATTTTATTTAGACTGGGGAATAAGTCCTGTGCTGAGGTTTTTCACTTGCTCCCAGTATTACAACCATAACAATTGGGTCGGATTTTCAGAAAATGTACAATTGGCAGCTGTACACATTTAGTAAATTCTGCTAAATTAGGCTACAATTTGGTCAATACTAGGTAAACTAATTACTAGGAGGATTGGCGAAGGTGAATTGTACATTTTCTGAAAATCCTACCCATATACCTATATGGGTCAGATTTTCAGAAAATGTACAATTCGCCTTCACTAATCCTCTCAAATAACCCACATTTAAAACAGAAATGAGCTTCAAAATGCTGTTTAACATAACAGAACTGATACTTTAAATCAAGTCGATATCAAATATACTCAGATATACCCAAAATCTATCATTTTCTAACAGAATTTAGCAGAAATTGCTTAATATGTAGAGCTGCCAATTGTACATTTTCTGAAAATCTGACCCATATACCTCCGCCCACTTTTCTTGGGGTCTCTCTTCAATAGCTTTAATAATTACTCAGAGATGGCGGGATTCAGCTGGGGATAGAACTACTTGAATTGGATTCCAAATGACATTGGTTTGACGATTGCCTGAGGGACAGGGCGTTGCTGAGGTTTATTGAATTGCGATCTGGCGTTCAATTGAACTTCCAGATTTTGAAGTCTAATCCCACGATTTAATAGCCTGGAATCAACATTGTGTTCTTCAGAATCAATTGAAGTATTCCTTTGGTCCTTGGATGAATTCGCAGACGCAGACAATTGAGTTTCCAGATTTTGAAGTCTAATCCCATGGGCCGATAGGCTGGACTCAACGAGAGATAATCTCTTACCAAAATCAGCAATTGTACCACGTAGTGATTGTTTATCAAGAGATAATCTCTGATTGGTTTGAACAAGATCAAGACATTCAGATTTATATGCACTGATCTTTTGGCAAGCGGATGAATGCATAGACAATAGTTCAGAAAATAAATCGTCGATCTCATGAATAGAAGTATAAATATCATGGTCTAAACGAGACTCATGTGTGAGCGTAGGTGCTGGTGTAGTGACAATAGATGATGGTACAAGTCTATTTGAAGACGGGTATGATGGTTGAATGGCTCCATTAGATAGCATCGGTGGAACAGTTGTATTTGATTCACTTGTAGTAGACTGGGAAGTTAGCATAGGTGCTGGTGTAGTGACAATAGATGATGGTACAAGTCTATTTGAAGACGGGTATGATGGTTGAATGGCTCCATTAGATAGCATCGGTGGAACAGTTGTATTTGATTCACTTGTAGTAGACTGGGAAGTTAGCATAGGTGCTGGTGTAGTGACAATAGATGATGGTACAAGTCTATTTGAAGACAGGTATGATGGTTGAATGGCTCCATTAGATAGCATCGGTGGAACAGTTGTATTTGATTCACTTGTAGTAGACTGGGAAGTTAGCATAGGTGCTGGTGTAGTGACAATAGATGATGGTACAAGTCTATTTGAAGATGGGTATGATGGTTGAATGGCTCCATTAGATAGCATCGGTGGAACAGTTGTATTTGATTCACTTGTAGTAGACTGGGAAGTTAGCATAGGTGCTGGTGTAGTGACAATAGATGATGGTACAAGTCTATTTGAAGACGGGTATGATGGTTGAATGGCTCCATTAGATAGCATCGGTGGAACAGTTGTATTTGATTCACTTGTAGTAGACTGGGAAGTTAGCATAGGTGCTGGCGTAGTGACAATAGATGATGGTACAAGTCTATTTGAAGACGGGTATGATGGTTGAATGGCTCCATTAGATAGCATTGGTGGAACAGTTGTATTTGATTCACTTGTAGTAGACTGGGAAGTTAGCATAGGTGCTGGTGTAGTGACAATAGATGATGGTACAAGTCTATTTGAAGACGGGTATGATGGTTGAATGGCTCCATTAGATAGCATCGGTGGAACAGTTGTATTTGATTCACTTGTAATAGACTGGGAAGTTAGCATAGGTGCTGGTGTAGTGACAATAGATGATGGTACAAGTCTATTTGAAGACGGGTATGATGGTTGAATGGCTCCATTAGATAGCATCGGTGGAACAGTTGTATTTGATTCACTTGTAGTAGACTGGGAAGTTAGCATAGGTGCTGGTGTAGTGACAATAGATGATGGTACAAGTCTATTTGAAGACGGGTATGATGGTTGAATGGCTCCATTAGATAGCATCGGTGGAACAGTTGTATTTGATTCACTTGTAGTAGACTGGGAAGTTAGCATAGGTGCTGGTGTAGTGACAATAGATGATGGTACAAGTCCATTTGAACACGGGCATGATGGTTGAGTGGCTCCATTTGATAGCATTGGTGGAACAGTTGTATTTGTCATTGCAGCAACAGAAATAAATCCATCAAAACGAAAATTGCACAAGTGTGCTAATTCATCCACCCGTACAAGGTTCACATAAGTGTTTGATCGCCTTTCTTGTTGTTTGTATGATCTCGAACAAATTTGTTGTCTGCACAACATGATGGGTTGAAAGGTACACAGGCCCAGGGCTGGTAGAGTGGTTGTTCAAGCCTGGAGGGCTGGTAGAGTGGTTGTACAAGCCTGGAGGGCTGGTAGAGTGGTTGTTCAAGCCTGGAGGGCTGGTAGAGTGGTTGTACAAGCCTGGAGGGCTGGTAGAGTGGTTGTACAAGCCTGGAGGGCTGGTAGAGTGGTTGTACAAGCCTGGAGGGCTGGTAGAGTGGTTGTACAAGCCTGGAGGGCTGGTAGAGTGGTTGTACAAGCCTGGAGGGCTGGTAGAGTGGTTGTACAAGCCTGGAGGGCTGGTAGAGTGGTTGTACAAGCCTGGAGGGCTGGTAGAGTGGTTGTACAAGCCTGGAGGGCTGGTAGAGTGGTTGTACAAGCCTGGAGGGCTGGTAGAGTGGTTGTACAAGCCTGGAGGGCTGGTAGAGTGGTTGTACAAGCCTGGATGGCTGGTAGAGTGGTTGTACAAGCCTGGAGGGCTGGTAGAGTGGTTGTAATGATCAAGCCTGGAGGGCTGGTAGAGTGGTTGTATAGAATCCCGTAATTACAGTCCTAAATGGAGCGGGAACAGTGCCTGAGTTAGTGGACTCCCCAGTGGTGTTTGGTTTAGTCACCTCCAGTGAGGCTGACTGCCAACTGCCTGTGATAATAATAATAATAATAATTTTTTTTGAAAAATGTTTTTTGGTCAAACAGTCACAATAGTGATACTTCTCATTCGCCAGGATACAAACAAAAATAGATGGCAACATCGAGATGTACCTAATAGAAACATCTAAATCAATTTTAAGTTTTAACAATTAAAGCAAGAGAGATAATTACAATTTTATTCATTTACCTATATAAAGTACATCCCATCTATACTATTATTAGGTTGCACATGTAATAGTTACTTATAGAAATAGATCTGGTTTGTCATTACAGAACAAACTACCACAATTCAGGACCTCAGAGGTACCCTTTTACAATAATGATTTTATATGATGATAAGATAACATATACAGTGTCTACAGTGTCAGAATGTGTGATATTTGCTGATCAGGGAAGCCGAACCTTCATATTTCTTTTTTCCTTTGTATAGCTCCTTTGTCTGAGATTTAGTCTTAATTCTAAATTGTCATGATTACTTGCTGGATAGTAAGCTGTTTTAAATATATGTGTTTATTTATTTCTACCTTTTTTTCTCCTGCCTCTCCAATTCTCCCACCCTCTCCCTCCCTTCTTCTCTCTTCCCCTCCCCCTCCCCCTCATCTATCTCTCCCTCCCTCCCTCTTCCTCTCTTTCCCTCTGGGATATTGAAGGCATATAACATCATTACATTTTCATTCAAGTGAGGGTCATGTGATGGATAATGCGCTCCCTACGTTTGCTATTGGCCATACAAAAGCCTATAGAGAGGGACATTTCCAGAAAGGCTTTGTCAACAGGCTTCCCCAGCTTTCCTAGGCTAAAAATAGTCGTACAAAACGCAACTAAAAAAGGCTTCAAAATCACACACAAATAACTTCACAAACCACACATAATGTCCTCCGGACAGAGCTGACAAAACTGTACAGAGCAGAAAAACAGCTGGGGACATCACAGATTCCCAGAACATGCACAACAACAAAAAATCACCATTTCACATTTATTATATAGATATGAGATCATGGTATAAAAGTAGGATGCAACTCAGTTGGTATCTGACTGTATATGATACCCGCTCTTATTTTTTTCAACCAGGATATCACTCGAAGCCTGCAGCTTCTCATGACATCCCTGGTCGGAAAACTACAGGGCATTGTATACTGTAAGTCAGATACCAACCTCATTACATTGTAGAATTTTGAAATAAAATTTGTTATTTAATGAGACGTCAGCGATGATCCCACTCAGGTAAAGGTCAAGGCTATAGTTATAGCACAAGCCAAAGTTAGGTCCATGACTCTTCAACATCCTATAATAGTATACATAGAGAGAATGGGACGAGCCGGCAATAATCGAAAATTTATTGGATGAGATTTGTCCACATAAGCACGATGCCTACGAGATTCGTCCACATAAGCATGCTACCGTAGGCATCGTGCTTATGTGGAGGAATCAAGTCCAATAAATTTTCGATTATTGCTGGTGAGTTCCATTCTATATTTATTTATTATATGTGCATAAAATTTGATCATATATCATTAGACATCACTGAAAAAATATTAAAGAAGTCTCAGAGAGCCCCGCTGCCCCGCTGAGAGCTCCGCTGAGAGCTCCGCTGAGAGCTCCGCTGAGAGCCCCATTAGTACAACAGTGTCCACACACAAATAAAGTCTCAAATAAGTATTAACAATGACGGATATTTGAATAATTTTCTGATAATCAATCAGATTAACCATAATTTAAACTATTCAATCCCAGATAGATATTCAATAAGCTGTTGAACTCTTTTTAAAAGGGTTTAGACACTACAGACTATGGATCTACGGATCATCCGTAGATTGTAAACAAGCACCCTGTCAGGCCTGTGAGATGCAGTATTTACATACTGACATTGTTGAATTAAAACGTTCATATCCATTTCTTGAGCTACATTAATAAAACTTATATCATTCTAAAGAGAATTTAATTCTCTATTTAATGGTGTGATTCTTATCATGTATTGTTATAATCATAGTACCAGAATCACGGGTGGATTACCGATCGTGGGGATCTCCGCGGGGATCTCTGCGGAGACAGCGGAAGTGCTGAGGTAACGTCAGAGCTATTTTTAGACAACTACATTTTCATAGGACGCGTCCAATATGAATATTTTTATAGCACCTATAGCATGCGTGCATAATAAATAATATTATGGTACAGTCACAAACTGTATAGTGTCACAAATAACAATGAGTTATTAAACAGTAGGACATCTTATAAGTATTTTTATATTCAATTTTGGATGTTTTATTTTTGAATAAAAGGTTTTCAATAATTCTGGGTGGACATTTACTAGCAAAGTAGTAGTTAAATGTACTCCATAAGATGACCTTAGAAATGCATGGATATATATTTAATGTACACAGTCTTGACATTTGGGGAATGTCTTCATGCTACAAAAAGTGTTAAGCATGCCAAAACAATGAAAACATTCTTATAAAGACATATTGTGAATAAATCACTTTGAAAAATATTCAGTTTGCGACTTGTGACCAATTTTCCTATAGTTTCTATCATCTCTCTCACAGAGAAAGAGTGCCATTTCTCCTGTCACTACTACTAGGTAACAACACTAAGACAATTCTTTTGTCCCTTAATTTCTAGTAATATTGACACATTTTTGTTGTTAAGGACTAGTAAGATCTTTGTCGATTTGTAAGGCTAAGAAAGTATTGATTGTCATTAATAGTTCTGGTTGTTGTAATCCCATGCAGAAATGAAAAGTTAATCCACGTACAATGTACATAAAATGAAGAACTAATGACCAGGTTTTCCCTGGCTATTAGATGTGTGCATTACATTGCCATTGAAAACCATTCAACAGCATCAACACATGCCAAATTTCATAACCTGGCCATTGTATGTGTATTGGCAGAACTTCATTTTCATTATATGGTCATTGAACATGACTAATTTCAAAGCTGAACATTATGTTTGCATTGAACTTCTATAAATAAAATTCTATAACATGCTCATTAGATGTGGATTTACCAGTGCCAGTGGGCCAAAGAGGAAAGGGAAAGATATAGGTCAGACTACTATTTCAAATAGTTGGCAGTTGGCTGTTGGATGTACAACATCATAGAACCATAGGAACTTACTCTGACTTGAACTGACTCACTTTGGATTTTTACACAGTTTTCTGCTGCTCACTCTGTTTGAATGACATTTAAAGGTCAAGCCTGAGCAACAATTAAGGCAGAGGACAACCAGGCCAGTATCACAGAAGTGATTGACCGATTGACAGATGTGTTCATTGCATGTTGATTGAAGGACCTGTGGATTGCCTCATTTGCATGTGAAATTTTCCCACTATTCATTGTGTGTGCATTAATGTCACATGACCTGTGTATTGCCTTCCCATTTCCCCGACCCGACCTGTGCTTTGCCTGTCCATGTACTTCACCTGTGCATAACATATATGCATTAATGTCACATGATGTGTGCTTTGGCTCATTTACGTGGGAAAACTTCTCATGTAAATAGTCATTGTATGTGCATTAACAAATGATTTAATGACCTTAGAAATGCACAGATATATTTCATACACTGTCCTGAAATTTGGCACATGAATTCATGCTATGAAAAGTGTTAAGCACCTCAAAAATGAAAAAATTCCCATGAATACATTTTGTGAATAAAAACACTTTGAAAAATATCGATTTTGCGACTTGTGACTCATTTTCCTGAAACACATCACATATAAGCAAGCCAATTGAATGAAAAATGTGTTAAACCTACAAAACATTTATGAACTAAAACCTCGGAATCTCACTTTACCTCATCATGTATAAGTAAACCTGTGTCGGCACAGTGAGTTAGGGAAAGATTAAATATAAGGAGCAGAAGAGAAAGGGATAACCACCGACTAAAGTGGCTAGTGGCACATGAGTCAGATCGTCAGAAAATGTACAATTCACCTTCACCAATGCTCTCAAATAACTCAAATCTGAGAAAGAAATGAGGTTCTAAATACAGCTTATTACAACCAAACAGATTTGTGCATATCAAATATACCCAGATATCGACCAGTATTCATCATTCGGAAGTCAAATTCAAACATTTGGGTCAGATTTTCAGAAAATGTACAATTGGCAGCTGTACACATTTAGTGAAATCTGCTAATGTAGGCTGGAATTTGGTCAATACTAGGTAAATTCGAGTATATTCGGCATTGCATTGATTCTAGAAATCTGTTTGGTTAGGTTGAACTGAATTTGGACCCTGATTTATGTATCAAATATGTGTTATTTGAGAGGATTGGTGAAGACGAATTGTACATTTTATGAAAATCTGACCCATTTACTAAATGTGTAGAGCTGCCTATTGTACATTTTTTTCTGACAACGGTACACGGTCGTGTACACACACCGAAATAGATGATCTGGGTCAGATTGCCAGAAAATGTACAATTTGCTTTTGCCAATCCTCTCAGATAACCCACATTTATGACGAAGATAAGGTTGAAAATACAGTTTAACATGACTAATCAGGTCTCTTGATTCAACCCAATACCAAATACACTCAGACATATCTAGTATTTATCATTGTCAGACTAAATTAGCAGAACATTTTAAATGTGTAGAGCTGCCGATTGTACAGTTTCTGTTGTTCTGGTCCATCTATCTGGACGACCAGGAAGGAAAAGGTCTTTGTTTTAGGAAAAGTGTCATATCACATTACGAAAGAATGAAAAAAAAATTACGTCAGCATATGGGTGAGATTTTCAGAAAATGTACAATTCAACTTCGCCAGCTTTCTCAAATAACCCAAATTTCAGACGAAAATAAACTTCAAAATACAGTTCAACCTAATATAACCAAACATATTGCTAGAACGCCAAATATACTCGTATTTACCTAGTATTGACCAAATTGTAGCCTGATTTAGCAGTATTTACTAAATGTGTACAGCTGCCGATTGTACATTTTCTGAAAATCTGACCCACATAGAACAAGGAATAGCTCATGAACTGACTGTGCTATGCATCGTGAGAAGTGATACTAGTCAGTTTTGATTTTATTTCTTTCATAACCAGAAGCCTAGTCAACTATTTGTCTAATTTACATGTAACGGGTCAGATTTTCAGAATATGTACAATTCAACTTCACCAATCCTCTCAAATAACCCCCATTTAAGACAAAAATGAGCTTCAGAATACAGTTTAACGTAACAGAACTGATACTTTAAATCAATGCGATACCAAATATACTCAGATGTAGCCGGTATTCATAATTTTTCTGCCAAATTTAGCAGAATTTACTGTGTAGATGTGTAGATCTGCTGATAGTACATTTTCTAAAGATCTGACCTATATACCTGTCCCTGTATAACTTCAGGCAAATAAGATATTTTTCAATTCGAACCAAAAGGTTATAGCCACTCAACCAGATTTAACCGTTAAAATGGTTAAAACTGAGGCTCATTTACTACCAATTATACACATGTCACTGTACTCTGCAAGAATAGATTGTATATCGTCATATTATTTTGTGTATCGGTTAATGAACGTTTCTAATAATAATAATAAAAATCAGTTCAATTCAATGATAACAAATCAGTTCAATTCACTTACCTGTTCTGTAGGGTTTGGTATTCGGTCTATGAGTGAAGTATAGAGCGCCCAGTAAGTGTGAGAAGTCCGTGTAACAATTAGCAGTAAGGGAATGAGTGGTCAGTCAGTCAATCTCGCGCGTCCAGTATAGACGCTGTGGCAATAGGGGAGTTTGCATGTGCCACTGCCACATGTCTCTTACAGTGCATCTCCCTCCCCTCTTTGCCTCTCTCTCTCCCCCTCTCTGCCTCTCTCCCTCCCCTCTTTGCCTCTCTCTCTCCCCCTCTCTGCCTCTCTCTCTCCTCTCTCTGCCTCTCTCTCCCCTCTCTGCCTCTCTCCCTCCCCCTCTCTCTCTCCCCTCTCTCTGCCTCTCTCTCTCTCCTCTCTCTGCCTCTCTCTCCCCTCTCTGCCTCTCTGCCTCCCCCCTCTCTCTCTCCCCTCTCTGCCTCTCTGCCTCCCTCTCTCCCCTGTCTCTGTCTCCCTCTCTCCCCTCTCTCTGTCTCCCTCTCTCCCCTCTCTCTGTCTCCCTCTCTCTCCTCTTTCTGTCTCCCTCTCTCCCCTCTCTCTGTCTCCCTCTATCTGTATGTTAAATTTGAACTGAATCATTCTCCCAGCATGCATTGTTATAGACATGCGCAAACGACATGCAAATCCCCTATTGTATAGGCATTCAAATCGGCCCTATATAAATATCCGAATCTCTAGAATACCCTACTCTACCATAACTCCCATCCACCCTAAACACAGTAACAAAGACACACTGTTTATGTTCAATAAAACAAATATATAATATAGAAAAGAATAGAATACAAAATTCTTTTATTCATCAAGGTTTTACAATATATAAATACATGTTATACATTATATAAATACATGTTACAAAGGTGTATAGATCTGTGGTTTGTGTAGGGTTAGGATAGTGCTCCAGTGAGACATGCAACTCCCCTATTAGCAGTATAAGGGTAATATTTTCAGAAAATGTACAACTGGCAGCTGTACACATTTAGTAAATTCTGCTAAATTAGACTGCAATTTGGTCAATACTAGGTAAATCCGTGCATATTCGGCATTGCATTGATTCTAGCAATCTGTTTGGTTAGGTTGAAATGAATTTTGAACTTTATTTTCATATGAAATTTGGGTTATTTGAGAAGATTGGCGAAGTTGAATTGTACATTTTCTGAAAATCTGACCCACAAGGCAATGATCGGCCAGTGGATCTGTCGTGTCCAATAAAGCTATTGGGGAGGCAATTAGCGGGCTCCTGAGTGTGTGTGTGTGTGGGGGGGGGGGGGGCTGATGATTTCTACCACTACCAAAAAACAACAATTGCCGTTTGTCACTGAGAAAATTCTCTTTTCATTTGTCACTTATTTTTTTTGAAATATGGACGATTTTTGTCGTTAAGGACTATTAAGGTCTATGTCGATTTGTACGGCTAAGAAAGTGTTTTTGTCAATTGTCACTGGACTTGATAATATACTATGGGATTTCGGACTATAGGCCCCATCATACCACATCACAGCAAGACAGACTGCACATGTCAATTTGACCACCTAAGAAAAGGCCATGTCGATTTAAGGCCTGAAGAGCCGTGATTAGTGGGTTGAATTAGCATACACAATGACCAACACGCTCCTATAATGACCTCGCACCTCACTTTACACGACTCTTATGGGTAAGATTTTCAGAAAATGTACAAGCACCTTCACCAATCCTCTCAAATAACCCACATTTCAGACAAAAATGAAGTTCAAAATACAGTTCAGCCTCGCCAAACAGATTGCTAGAATCAATGCAATGCCGAATATACTCAAATTTACCTAATTGAGCAGAATTTACTAAATGTGTACAGCTGCCAATTGTACATTTTCTGAAAATCTGACCCTTATAGTTCAGTCTGTCTGTACCAGTGTATCGGGCACAAGCCAGTATTAGGGAGCGTTCATTATTTATGCCAGGGGGGGGGGCTGCCAATTTCCAAGCGGCGCTGTGTACCAAAATCCCGGCCCCCCCTTCTGCTGGTGCACCAGAATTTTGGCCCCCCCTTCAGCTGGTGTACCAGAATTGTGGCCCCCCCCCCATGCCCCCACAACCTTCATAATGTTAACTGCTTCTCCACAGAGCTAAAATGGACTGTATACTTCTTGATTTAAACAAAGCATTTGAAGTGCCTCACCAAAGCCTTTTTAACAAATGTCACAACTACCATATCCATGGGAATATAATATCCTACTTTGGATTGCCAGCTTCCTACAAGCCGAACTTCCACTGCACGGGAAGACATTAGAAACACAAGATGTAATATCTGTATTGAGTTCCCCCAAGGAAGTGTGATGAGCCCCCTTCTATTTCTCATTTTCATTAATGATCTACCAGAACTAGGAACATCATTCATGTTCACTCATTCAAGATTAGCAGCTTTCTGTTTACTCTATAGAAGGATGGCAAAACCTTAGCTACAGTAAAAACAGCAAAATATGTGGCCTTAACATCACAGACCCCCTATCATGGAACAAACATACTCATATAGGGACACCAAGAAGGAAAATAATTCAATGCATTTCTCAGCAGGATGATCTGCTTTGGCCTAGTAAAATCAATGCACAGTGCTATATAGCACTTTCTTGACCAATCATGGAGCTTCAATATTCACCCATTTTTCTATATTCACCAAGTGACACAGAAAACATAAAAAAACTCCAACATTGGAGAGCTTCAAGCCAACCTCCAGGCAGTTACTCTAACCATATTAAGCACCTCATTTTTTAACTACATTGGCTTTTATCAGAGCTTGCAAATTCTTGGCACCAGCTTTTTAATGAAATACATTCTGTTTAATACACCTGAAAACTGTGTGTTGTATTTAAATTGTATCCAGTATATCATTACTGGTTATAACTTATGTCTGTGATCAAAGTGATATTATTTTGTTGCTGGCAAAACCTCTCAATTGTAAGTGAAATAGTGTAAAATGCACTATATCAATAATCCTAACTAATACAAACAGGAGGAGAGGAAATGATCAACATCCTTATTGTCATCTGCAACAAGATCTGACAGAAATATGACCCACCCCCTGGGCCAGATACCTCATCATCACTATCCCAAAGAAAGACAACCTACATCTGTGCCAAGAAGCTTTTAAGGCCATTCAAAAAGTCACAAGCAGAAAGCAGATGAGAAACAAGCAGAATTTGGAGTCCATACCGCAACAGAACAGAATATTGAGATTGGGATACTATGTGAGATATAACAACATCAACAAGATCTATGCCAAGTCTTATTAATTTTAAGAAAACTTTTCCCTGTGGTACTAAGCCTTCTAGGTTACAATGAGGAAATACAACATCCATCAGAATATATGGTGAATGACCAACAAAGAAGGCTGCATCAATAAAGCTGTACATGCAAATGGACAAGCCCTTGACACCATGAAATATTAAATGCAAGTACCTGGGCACAACTGTCTCAGATCAAGGATGAAAAGATGTTCTGGCCAAAATAGCCCAAGCATAAGCAACACTGGTACAGATCAAGCCAATCTTGAAAGGCAATGCAAAACCTGGTGTCTATTCTTGTACAGTGGAACCTCACAGAAAGACCACCTCATAATAGAGACAACCCTCTATTAAGACCAGTTTTCCCAGTCCCAAATTATTCCCTCTTATACAATTTATAGAGCCCTCTAAAGAGACCACCATGCTATGAGACCAAAAATCATTCAGTCCCAAGGGTGGTCTTAATAGAGAGGTTCCACTGTCGATATGCTTCTCAATAACTCTTTAACTCATCATGCAACAATATCAAATGATGAATTACAAAAATATATCTATCAAGCAAAATATTTCAAGTCAAGATGACACCAAATCCAGAAAGTCTGTAATTTTGTATATTTGCATTTTTATTTATATTTGATGGTGTTTTATGAGTGTGGTTTGGTTGCATTTTAAGTGTTTCTTGGAGGGTATGCAAACAAATGTTCATGTGTGGAAACCATAAAAACAAAATACTTTTGCAAAGTTGAAAGATTGTTTCAAATTTCTTTTTACCCCTCCTGGGCCCTAGCATCCAAAATGGTGGGGTGGGGTGGGGGGTGGGAGGGCCCTAGCATCTGGACAAGGGCCTCAAATCTGGGCCCTAGCATCTTAGGTTTCTTGACTCTAGTCTCTGGGCCCTAGTATCCGTACCCCAACTTTCTAATAACTAGTCAGAAGAAAACTCAAATGGTATAGACATCTATCACATTCCCATGGACTTGCAAACACCATCCTCCAAGGCACAGTTATTAGTGGTCAAAGGAAGAGGGGAAGACAGAAGAAAAGATGGGAAGAGAACATCAAAGAATGGACCAGTCTAGGCAAAGCAAGCCTAATGCGGTCCCTAGGGCCAGAGGACCAAACCACCACAAAAACAAACAGGTCTCCACACTTACACTTTGTGCTCTTTATCAGGTATACAGACTGGAAGGAATAGGCAATAACTTGAAAACTCCTCCTGTGCACCTCTCTTTCCACCATGGAAATCCAATGCCAACAACCTCAGGCTACTAAAAGTTTAGAAGCATTTTCATTTGGCTTTTTGACAGTTTTTTTTGTTTTATGCACAGACATGGACAGATTGACTCAATACTAGATGCACATATACAAACCATGCATTGTCCACGTGATGACCCAAGCGCTGCAGAGCCGTAATCATGGCCATGCATGAGAGGGCCAGGCCAGGTGGGATGGTTAATTAATACATAGCAATATAAACAATGACACAGAAATGATATTTAGTTCTACCTAGGAAAAGCATAGAACTCACACATCTCACTGGTACCCGCACGCTATTCTAGACGTTGAGGGACAAAATCGCCTTCTTAAACGGCGCAGCCAGCATATTGGACCCCTATCCATCACTCCAAGGCTTCACGGTTGTGACCCAGACTTAAACAGATCCTGTACAGATCAACCTGTTTTCATATAAATTTATACATACCGATATTCTACTTTCTTACCCAGATTTGGCAACTATATTAAGTATCCTCAATGTTTTGTCCGAAGAAATAATACATCTATTGTTACACCTACAAAGGATTATCGGTATATTCCTATAGGCCCCTACTATTCCTATGGCATGTTCGTGGCACCGCCATTTGTAGCCCTGGGCCACGCATTTGAGCATGGCCAAGCGCACACACAACCTCTCAGCCAATGATGATGATTGAAGCTGTCATGTGATCAGGAGACTGGAATTAGGTCATAGGATGATTCCTACAATGGCTTCCAAAAGAAACGTAGAGAATCTAGGATTATCAGATTAAAAAAGGTAAAACAGCGTAGAATCTAATTGTCTGCAGGCATCTAATTGCTATGCCATCAGATCGCCGGCAGACCTGGCCAGGCAAAACCCTTGACAACCCTTCTTTCTGAACAGCAACACAACGTCTAGTGGCTGGGTCTCCCAGCTAGTAAAGGGTGTGGGATGGCAGGCGCATATCGATGCTGTCATTCAACAATTTATAACGTTAACTTACTAAACTAACCATGCAAAATTCTTACCGTAGACTACACCTAAACTATCTGGTGGGATACTTCTAGACAAAGAGGCCCAGCACATTTTTGTGGAACAAAGATATAGGATTCTGTGAAAAATCAAAACCATTGCCCCATTTCTATGAATACATGGCCAAGTTTGCATCAACTCGCCCCATTTACATGTTAAATCTTTATAATTCTTCCAAGGCCACACAATTTTGTACAACTTATTAAGGAATAAGTTGTTGCTGTATGTTCTACATCAGGAGATATCTGTGTTTAAAGAAATGCTGCATTTTAAATGGCTCTCTCTTTAATCACTGGTTATAAGCCCTGCAAGAGGTATCCCAGCTAACACACTTTGTAATTTCTACGTTGTGATTGTTTACGTTGTAGCAACGTAAAAGTGTATGGAAGAAATAACGTGAATACAACGTAAACATTTTTTCCATTTTAAACAAAACAAAATTTAAATTAAAGAATAATAAATTTTTAAAAAAATAATTTCTATGTTGTATTCATGTTATTTCTTCCATACAGATTTATGTAATTACAACCGACCAAAACATAGAAAATAACGTCGCCACAACGTGAATACAACGGAAAATTGTTAGCTTGGATAGAACCTGCACATAAAGTGCAGGGATATTCGTTAATAAGCATAGGGACAGGGGGAGGGAGGGGAGAGGATCATGACAATGACCATGTACCATACATAGTCTTCTTACTAAGCCAGCAGCGCCCCTCTTGTGCCATACTTCTGGACTTTCAGTCTCACAAACAGCCACAAAAGACTGAAAGGATTCTGGCCAGTCCTTCATCAGGGCCCCGATGAACACAGGCTACAGCAATGATGAGACTGACCCATGCACCATAAAAATTAGAGTGAGGCCATCTGGACACAGTGCCAATATGTAAGGTGTGGAAACAAATAGCAAATGTTCCCAGGTAAAAAAACGCGAACTTCGCGAAACGCAAATTTCGCGGGACCTAAAAATTGTGTGCACCAGAAAAATGGCCCCCCCTTAAACTTGCGCACCAGAAAAGTGGCCCCCCCTTAGACCGGTGTACCAGAATCTTGGCCCCCCCCCCTATATGGCAGCCCCCCCCCTGGCAAAAATAATGAATGCTCCCTAATATTTGTGTTGGAAGGAAGCACATAATATCTATTTCATAGGGAACTTGACGCTCTATCCCAACACAAGATTTCAGATGAAAATACACATATGGGTAAGATTTTCAGAAAATGTACAATTCACCTTTACCATTCCTTCCAAATAACCCAGATTTAAGACTAAAATGAGCTTCAAAACATAGTTTAACATAGCAAAATAGATATTTTAAATCAACACGATACCAAATATACCCGGTATTTATCAATTTTCAGTCTAATTTAGCAAAATTTCCTAATTTTGTAGAGCTACCAATTGTACATTTTCTGAAAATCTGACCCATATGTTCAGTTATTAGTCTTCAAAAGAAAGAGATTCTGTATGAAAGGTGTTTGAATAAGATGATCATCACGGACAGATAACACCCTGTATCAAGCATTACAGGTTTAGCCTAGCAAAGAACCACCCTTGCGTAGTGTTATCAGGGTCAGATCGTTAGAAAATGTACAATTGACACCTCTATACATTTTGTACATACTGCTAAATTAGGCTGAAAAATGATGGATACTCAGTACCGGTATATCTGAGTATATTAGGTTTTGTCTTGGTTTACTATCTCTGTTCTGCTATGTTTTGAACATTTTTTGTCTTAAATGTGGGTTATTTGAGAGAATTGGTGAAGGCGAATTGTACATTTTCTGACAATCTGACCCATCAGCTTCCCACGTGGGTGAGGAGGTGAGGGTGTGGTGAAGGGTTGGACCATCGAGTATACAACTCGTTGGTTGGACCAACGAGGGTACATTGAAGAGAGATAGAAGTATATCCAATGCTATACCCGAGCTTGTTTGGTCCTGCTGTGAACCACAGTAAGGGGTCTCAGGGAGAAAATCGGGGAAAGGACCATAAAAGGCCATAAAACCCACATGTTCTGGCAAATTTCAACTCATTAATCTATACAGAGAAATGGAAATATCACCACATTTAACATTGGTCCGATATGTTTTATGTGCTTCAAATCAAATCGGAGGATATGATCAAATGGAATAAAACTGATTGAAAATTAGTCAACAAATGAATTACTTCATGATACTTGCTCATTGTTATTTTATTTTTACAAATGAGATATACAGGTCCCAAGCTATAGATCTTCTGAACTTCATTGACAATTTATAAATCAGATTTATGCAATATTTAAACAATAGTGAAAGCAACTTTACTAGCACTTCCAAAACGGAAAATGAGCAGGGAGACTTGTATTTACTGAAGGCCCTTTAAGAACGACCAAACAAGCTCGGATAAAAGGGTCACCACCAGGGTCATTAACCCTTTGATTCTGGCCCATCAGATGCCATGATAAGGTGGGAAAAGGTGACAGAAGTTATACCGACTCATGAGTTCAAACTCTCTTTAATGTACCCTCGTTGGTTGGACCAAACATCAAGCATAGCCCTTTTTATGCTTGGTGTGGTCTAGGCAATTTTTCCAGGGGAACATACAGCGCGCTGTGTCCCTCGAAATTCTAATCCAAAATCAATGTGGCAGTTTTCTCTCTCTCCCTCTGACTGTCCTTCTCTCTCCTCTCCCTCTCTCTCTCTCTCTCTCTATCTTTCCCCTCTCTCTTTCTACCTTTCTCTCCCCTTTCTGCCTGTCTCTGCCTCTTTCTCTCCCCTCTCTGCCTCTCTCTCTCCCCTCTCTCTACCTCTCTCTCTCCCTCTCTGCCTCCCTCTCTCTGCCTCCCTCTCTCTCCTCTCTCTGCCTCCCTCTCTCCCCTCTCTGCCCCCCTCCCTTCCCTGTCTCTGCCTCTCTCTCTCCCCTCTCTCTGCCTCTCTCTCTCCCCTCTCTGTCCATCGCTATCTCAGTATCTGTGTCCTTCTCTCTTTCCTCTATCTCTCTCTCTTTCCTCTATCTCTCCCTCTTTCTCCCTCACTCTCTTTGTCCCTCTCTTCTGTCTCTCTCTGTCCCTCTCTTTCTATCTTTCTCTCCGTCTCTGTCTCACCAACCTCCAGTTTGCTATGTTGGCAAGTGCCTGCCATATTTTGCTATGTTGGCCAGACCATGCCACAAACAAAGTACATATCATCGACCCATCGATACAGATATTCCGGGGACCTTGCCTCCACGCCACAGCCACGCCCCCTTTTCTGTGACGTCATAATAGTTGTGCGACTCTCCACCTTCTTATGTCATTGTTACGTCATCCGCACACCATTCTATTACACACACTTTCTACTGATTCCGCACTGTGCGGAGGTGTTTTCCGTTGGGAAAAAATTTTTTTTCTTTCATTATTCTATTTATTGTAATTGTATATTGTTATGGGTAATAAACCTTGCTGTTAGCTGGTTTACCTGGCCACTCCTGCCTTATCGTCCAATCCTTCCTAGTGTCAAGGTCCCATCAGGACATATTTGGAAATTAACTATTGACTGTTTCTCTTTTTAGATATGCCTATATGCCACGTGTACATTTAGATCTGTCTGTCTCTGTCTGTCTCTGTCTGTCTCTGTCTGTCTCTGTCAGTCTCTGTCTGTCTCTGTCTGTCTCTGTCTGTCTCTGTCTGTCTCTGTCTGTCTCTGTCTGTCTCTGTCTGTCTGTTTGTCTCTCTCTTTCTCTCTCTTTCTCTGTCTGTGTGTCTCTCTCTGTCTCTCTCTATATAAGGGGCAGGTTTTCAGAAAATGTACAGTTCGCCTTCACCAATCCTCTCAAATAACCCAAATGTAAGACAAAAATCAGGTTTGAAATACAGTTCAACATAACCAAACAGGCTGTTTGAATCAAGGCAATACTAAACATAGGCTATACCTAGTGCTGACGATTTGTCGGTCCAATTTAGCAGAATGTACTAAATGTGTAGAGCTGCCAATTGTACATTTTCTGAAAATCTGACCACGTGTGCGTTTAGCTCACCAGTGAGCGATAATAAAGCATTAATCAAACAGAGCATCCTGTCTCAGCCTTCATTTTATTTTATTTGCACATAAATCTTTATTTCAGATACCTGCTATCTGGGCATACATCTCTTCATTTTAGTACATATTCATTACATATTTTTAATTATTGTTGTGTAGAAAGTATGATATGAAAAGTCATGTATAGGATACAAACGAAAATTGATGGAAACATGTAGATGTACCTATCTTAATGTAAGAATAAAAACGTTACAACGACATATCTATTACCTCACAGTGAATGGCGATGTCAGCCATTAATCCTCTACCTACATGGGTCAGGTTTTCAGAAAATGTACAATTGGCAGCTGTACACATTTAGTAAATTCTGCTCAATTAGGCTGCAATTTGGTCAATACTAGGTAAATTCGAGTATATTCGACATTACATTTATTCTAGCAATCTGTTTGGTTAGGCTGAACTGTGTTTTGAACTTTATTTTCGTCTGAAACTTGGGTTATTTGAACGGAATGGTGAAAGTGAATTGTACATTTTCTGAAAATCTGACCCATATATCTCGCTGAGATCGCCGACAGGGTGCGCTAGTGCAAGGCTTGCCTGCTCACCCAGGCGTGACAAGGGTTGAAGCCCCTGCTAGAAGCAACCCCTAACTTTGTCAGTTAGTGAGAAGAAAAAATCCCTTGAGTCAGGAGTTTGAAAGTACCTGCAACATTGAAGGTAAGCTTTTATTTGGTTCCATCTCACTTTGTTTAACAATCGTATAATTAATTTTACTACGCATAGAAATTAGACATTTTGCATCAAATTAATATTACATTTTGGGCTAAATATAGTTAATTTGGTAGCTTTTGAGGTTGTTGGACGAGTATAAATGTTATGCATGCGCGTTTTAACAAATCATGTTTAGGCACATACTCCCATCCGATGTAGGTTTTTTCCGATTTTATTTGATTCGTTTTTTGTTTTATTTAGGATATTCAGGATAATCAAAATTTAGTAATAACACGAGGCCTTCTGGGAAGGACAACTGTGTTGAGAGTTGGACCATTTTCTCTATTAATGAAATTTGTAACTGTATGTTGATGAGAAATATCAATACTTGTATATATACAAGTATTTTACAAATCTTAAGGCATTCATATATATAAATTCGGTCTGAATAAAAGGCAAGAAAAATTAGGCAAATACAAATAAATAGCTGGCGTCTGTGATCTTTATTTTCCCTGTTGCTTCTTGGAAATATTCAAATCAAATCCGTAGAGTCAATGCGGCCCCTAAACAGAGGGAAAACAAGTTTTCTACATCACCGACATGAGTAGAATACTTCCCATATGAATGCCTTAAGATTCGTGGTCTATTGGATTGATTTAATTAATCAATATCTCTTAATATTTCCTACCACAGAAAATGAAGACTTTCCTCATTCTCATATGCCTTGTCGTCACTATGGCGGTGGCCACATTTAAAGTAAGTGAATTTATTTATATTTGGGCATTTTCTATTCTTAAAACCTATCAAACATGTTTTATAAAAAAAAGTTAAAAATATGTATTCTTCTTGATTGTCAAATAATGAAAAATTGAGATACTGTATCTTAGAGAGTCAAGCTACATTAATGTTGTAGGAAGATCTCGAAAGATTGTCTATATTAAAATGTGTCGTTCAGTTAGTAAAGATAATGATTAGATAATATGCTAGACTACAGTAAAAGTTTAATGAATTTGTATCAGAATTGTTTCGTGCAGAGAAATGTATCACCTAGTGAAATGTGTAACGAAATAAAACTGTTTAAAAAACATATATATCTATATTGGTGAATAAATCATGAATATTCATACGTATTTTTTTTTACAAATTTATATTTAAGTATTAATGATTGAATTAAGCTTGTAATATATAAGCCAATTCCAAAACGATCAGACCCTTCAAGAAGTTACTTAAAGCTACATTCTCTGCTATCATGACCAGACGAATCTTACCGAATTAACTAATATTTATGAGTTATAGGTCTGAATTTATCAATATTCTGCTGCTGTTATGTGTTTATACAAGAGTTACTCATATATAGAGAATGGAACGAGCCGGCAATAATCGAAAATTTATTGGACGAAATTCAACTGCATAAGTTCTGAGCTTAAGTTGAGAAAAAGAGAATGTTTTTCTTTTAAAAAAAACCATGTTTATTGACAAAAAAATTGACTGACGCTGTATGACAAAACAAAATCAAATAAAAAGAATTTACTCAACACAATATTTCGCTTTGTAAAATATCAATCTATATATATATATAAAGATTTTTATTTCTCAGTAGACAGATACAATAAATGTAGAGAAAATGGATGTGTGCCTTTCAACGCATTGCTGCTCTTCCCAGGCTTCCGCTGGCATATTGTATTAATACATGTGGACCCTTTTTAACTAGTGATAACAACTGATTATATAATCTAGTGATAACAACTGATTATATAAATCATCATTATCCGCATGGGAGTGTCATTGAGACTACATAGTTGATGTGTTTCAGGAAAATGAGTCATAAGTCGCAAAACTGATATTTTTCAAAATGTTTTGTTTACAAGAGCATATTATTGGAATGTTCTAATTTTGTTAAGGTTTATCACTTATAGCTATATCAATCCATGTATTAAATTTCAACAATCTATATAATAATCTTCGTTTCAAAGGTCCTTATATGGACTACATTTAGTTACTTTACGGTTTATTGACCCCCAGAAATATTGGAAACTATTTTTTTCAAAAACGAAAGTATCAAACTTATAATCTAGAAATACTTATTAGATTACTAGACTGTTTACTATCATTGGAATCGGCTTGATCTCATCTTTTCAAATATAATGATATCTCAAAATCTATTTTTTGCGACTTATGGCTCATTTTCCTGAAACACATCACATGATCGTTGTCCACATTAAAATGCATTCAAAACAGGAAAAACATTTTTTTTGCAATTTTAGCGCCCAGCTAAAAAGGTCCATGATCATGATGGTCAATACATTGATAGAACCGTACAGACGGATTTACCATCTTGTATAAAATGTGGTTGTGATTGCTACTATTTCGTTAAGACTTAATAGATACTTTGGGTTGAAGAAACTGATTCCCGGTGTGCGCAAATCATATTTGGCATGAAAACGTTCCCGCGGCCGAGTTGCGCGTCGTTGATGCAAGACATGATAGACTACCTTTGCTATATAGATTTTCAGAAAATGTACAAATGGCAGCTCTACACATTTAGGAAAATCTCCAAATTTAGGCTGAAAATGAAGAATACCAGGTATATCTGAGTATATTTGGTATTGCATTGATTTAATGTATCAGTTCTGTTATGTTAAACTGCATTCTGAAGCTCATTTCTGTCTTAAATGTGGGTTATTTGAGAGAATTATTGAAGATAAATTGTACATTTTCTGAAAATCTGATCCATATACAAATGCATGTCATAGATCTATGGTTGAAGGAGGTTGTATTGCTGTATATCAGGGATCGTGTAACAAGATAAATCATTTAGCCAGATAAATATACAATTGAGATCAATTGAACCATGAATTTAGGGTTTAGGGTTGAAGGGTTTACTTCCTAGCTATCACATCAAGGTGAATGTGAATTGTACATTTGCTGAAAATCTGACCTAGAACTGCAGCCAATGTGTGAGTGCGCGACCAGGCATGCAGAATGGTATAGTTCTTAACTGAACAAGTTCAAAGCTGAATGGAGGGAGTTGGTAATCAGGCCCGCCATCCTGATACATAGGTCAGAATTTAAGAAAATGCACAATTCAACTTTGCCAATCTTCTCAAATAACCCAAATTTCAGACTAAAATAAAGTTCAAAATACAGTTCAACCTAACCAAACAGATTGCTAGAATCAATGCAATGCCAAATATACTCGAATTTACCTAGTATTGACCAAATTGCAGCCTAATTTAGCAGAATTTACTAAATGTGTAGAGCTGCCAATTGTACATTTTCTGAAAATCTGGCCCACATACTGATACACCTCACCGCCTCTGGTGTTGTGCTTCACCGCCATCAGGGCTGTGGTGGCAGAGAGGGTGATGATAAGACAAGGGGAGCTGTCCCCCAAATCTGAGTTCCTCCATCTTAACCCAGCTGTTTTTTAATGAGGAGGTGACAGATTTCGAGAGGTTTAATGGAATTCCGTCTTCCACACATCCCCATCAAAGAAATGTTGCCGCTGCAAAGTTATCAGGCTGCCAACTTTTTTTATAATGGGAGTATGGCTGCACACTGCCGTGGGTTTTGCCGCGGAAATTAAACAAAAACCGCTTTCTTTTAACACCTGATTCTTTTCCTCCTGTTGCAGCCATAAAAGTTTGAATGGTAGTTTAGAAGGGATCAAATGATTTTGGATGGATTATATTGTATTATCCTCTCATGACATACACTGGACGAAAAATCTGCTTTACACTTAGCGTATAACAGGTCCTATTAGCAGCTTGTAACACACAATAGCGAAGCACATGGATAGTAGCTGCTATTCGCTACACATGCTATGCGCTAGTGGATAGCCACTCCTTCCCTAATTGTTATCAAAACAACTGTCCATAAACCAATTACACTCCTGTGGGTAGAAATCACGCAGATCAAGCTGACCCTGAATGCTATGTAATTAATGTTTAAATTGTGCATGTTCTAACTCAGCTTTCCAGATACTTTTAGTATTGTAATCATTGAAGTCATTATGCTGTTTTCTGTCTACAATGCATCTCTTTTAACAACTGAACCATTAACATTCCATCATAGGATCCGAGTGGCACAATCAATGGCAGTAGAAAACCAACCAATAACTCTCCATCAACTGAATCTGAGTGGCAAATTGGTTGCATTATAATTATAACATCACCAAAACCTGTAAATGTGATTATATCTCCCCTATTGTGCCCCTACATACAACAAGAAAAACAACTAGGGGCGGGTGAGAAACCCCGAAAAGGGATACATGTTGTACCTAGTGTAAACAAAAGCTTTAAAAGAAATTAAAAAGAAAAAAATTATAATCTATTCACAAGAATGATTTCTCCCTCTCCACTCTCTCCTATCTCCTATATCCTCTCTCTGCCTCCCTCTCTCTCTCCTCCCGCTTTCGCCTCGCCACACTCTCTCTTTCTCTCTCTCCTTCCCCCTCTCTCACTCTCTCTATTTCTGTCATTTACTAGTCCCCGCTGATATACAAAATATCAAACCTAAAATATGGAAATATTTAATAGCTGACCTAATGTTTACCATCATTAGAATCGGTATGATCTCCACTTTTCAAATATGATGATATCTCAAAATACATTTTTTGCTACTTGTGACTCATGTTCCTGCAACACATCACATATAGAATAGAATAGAATAGAAAGTCTTTTATTTGTCAAAATTAGTTACAGTGAAAGTGACAAATGGGTCGACATGCTTATGTGCTGAAATTGATCAACACATTTCTTCCTGCTGCTACCCCGATTGGAATATAACATGATATGATGATTTATATATATATAAGGTAGTTATCTAACGACTAGGACATGGTTCGTATAGTAAGGTACATTACTATATTTTACAACAAGCGAATAATTAGTTGTTCGATTAAAGAGAGGTATGTTTGTACAGGTAAATAGGGTTGGCAATGTGCCCAAGTCTCAATGTACTTTTGAGATTATAATAATTTGTCAATCAGTACAGATCGTTACGGTATAGCTAATATCAGTCTCCGCGCGGTTACTACATGTGTAAGGCAAGATAGTGGTTAAATACATTTTTCTAGAGATGAACGTACAAACATCAATTGTTCATTTAGGTTAGGTACAGGTGAATATGTTCTCTATGGAAAATGCTAGCATATTGTTCCAATCCATATCTGACAATGTGTATTTTTTCACCATGAAATTCTTAAAATTAACTCTATGTGATTAGTTTCACATTTAGGATATTCCTACCATTATATGGGTAGGATTATCTACTACTGGACACGCATGGGTATAGAAAGAAGAGAAACGATTTCTTTAGAAAGACAAACCAACTTCATACATCCAAACCCAGCATCTTGCAGTTTGTGTTTATTCAGTGTGACCCAATTATTCTATGCGTGGTTCACTGACTTACACCACCAGCCTCTGTACCTGCACTTTTGGCTTTAGTCACGGCTGACTGAACACTGAAGGCAATGCATGTAATTAATCAATGTGATGTGTTAAAGAAAAAGCAGTCTTAAAGTCGCAAGGGTCAGACCAGTATTTCATTGAGTAAAAACAATACATATCCAAAGGCTCAAGAATGACTGTGTTTAACAAAAGAAAGAATTACTATTTCTGAGAAAATGTTTATAAAAAGACTTAATGCGCTTTATACTTAACCTATTAATGTAAGAGACAAATCTCAATGTAAATAACAGTGAGCTACCTTCGTCCATGACGACTGTAGAATTGTACACTGTTAATCATCAATATAATTAACAGAAAATTTGCAAACCTCCCTTAGCTGGAGTCATGTTTTCTGACAGCGACATGTTCGAAAATAAAAGTATCTTAACCTTAAACAAATGCATGAGTCCCTCTAAATAAATGCAGTAATTAGCTTTTATCTTTTGAAATAGAAACGTATGATTATTCTTTAAGATTTATAAAGGAAAATCATGCCCAAGTAGTATCACTAAGGATATGCACACCTACATTGGATATTTTCCCATTCATATAGCCTCCCCCTCACCCCTCACCGACCACCACAGTACCCAGTAGTACAACTGGGCAAACTAAACTAAACTAACTGAATCTAAAAAGCTGATCGTATTATATTATATTATTATATTATACTCACCTTGCTATTAACGTGTATTATCATATGTCCTATTGAATGTGTTAGTTAGTTTGCTAGTTAATTTTTTTAACCTGTTAAAAAATGTAGAATGCAGCAGCAGGTAGAAGGCCACAAACGTTCTCGTGTTACCTGTTCTCGACCGTTTTACTGTTAATCATGTCTTGAGATCTTTAAAAAAAACAAAATAAACACAGCATGCTTTCCCTCATGCTAATTAACCTCTCCAAGACCATCAGAAGTCCACCCACCTTATTTAACCAATAGCCAGTCAGCGCGCAACATAAACTGAAATTTTCATAGATTTGCAAAATATCCGCAATATTCTGATTTTTTTTTATATTCAAACTACTAGAATAATTGTAAGAGACAAATCTCAATACTTCTCCAATTTGGGCAGAACTCATATCATTTAGACTAAATTTTAGTCTTTAATGAAGCCAAATATCATCTCCCTACTCCTTCTCCCCCTCCTCCGTTTCCTCCCCTACTCCTCCTCCCCGTCCTACTACAAGTTTCCACAAAAGGGATTATAGATTAATGGTGAGTCCCCGTGCACAAGCAGAGAGCGTCGGTATTGTTTGTTCTACAATCACATTGCTGCATAGTTAGTAATGTGACACCATGTGCATGAAGTTCCTGCTATTGGCTTAAGTATAATGGTAGCGAATAGCAGCTACTATCCATGTGCTTTGCTATTGTGTGTTACAAGCTGCTAATAGGACCTGTTATACGCTAAGTGTAAAGCAGATTTTTCGTCCAGTGATAATTATGACATGAACTTTCATAATTATGACATGAGTAACGCTGTGCTACTATTTCATACAGCCATATTAACTTACAAATGTAAAAATTATTATTATCCAAATTCCACATTAAGGTCAATCTGTTTTTCGGTTAAGTACGGACACGCTTATTACAAGTACAATCTAAATATGACGTTAATTCTCTATTACCTAATATACAGCCTTCTACGAATTTCTCCCTATATTTTATCTTTAAAACTTAATTTTGAACACATGTATATATTGTTCTTCAGATGGCTGATGGGGCCCGTGAGTACTCACATTTGACTTTCATTTGTTTTTACTACTAATGAATTCATTAAAGTGCTTTAGATAGATTGTCCTTAACTGTTAGCTAGATACATGAGCAGTTGAAGTTTCTTGTCTCTGCTCCTGTTGCTATGAACTGCTTCTTATATTAACTAGATACTACTAGATTAGATATTAGAAAATAGCTCTAGAGTTTATTTTTGGCATAGAAATGTAAAATCAAAATTATTCTTTCTTGGTAGGAACTAGTCAGGAACCCGTTGGAAGACCTGGAAGTCACCTTTCAGATACGGGGCTCCTTTTTGTACACCTTTCTTGTATAAATAAAAAATGCTTTGAATTGAATTGAATTGAATTGAATTTGAGTCTTTCTAGAGGGCCTAGTCCACTTGGCCGATACTCATGCCATTCTCACAGAATTTAGTGCAAAAGAGTCCTTTGCGGCGCAAAATCGCTGGAGAATCGGTTTGGTGGACAAGGCCCTTTATACAGACATATAATCCATATATACTTATGTAAAGCAGTAAGCTATTTTCTGTTTGAGAAAATGTCATACTCAGTGAGTGTAATGCTTACGAGATATATATCAAGGGACAGGGAAGCTAGGGAGGAAGGTGACAGCACAGAAATATAGATAAGGTCTATATTCAAGTTCTGTGGTGAGTGAGTGAGTGAGTGAGATTGGTTGCTTTACGCCCTTATCAACACATTTAATATGGTTATATCAAGGGTGAGAGAGCTGAGAGGGAGGCAGTTTATGATCATACCCAGGAAGTAGAGATAGAGAAGAAGGGAGAGAGAGACAGAAAGGCACTTTAAGGTCTTACCCAGGACCAGAGTTCTGTGGTGAGAGGGAGAAGGAGAGGAAGAGGGAAGGACAGGTATGGAGGGAGAAAGGAGGGAGGAATTGAATAGCTGTGGGAGAGGTAGGGATTGAATCAGGATTTTACAAACTGTTGTATAGTCAGCCCAGAGTCAGTCGACTTTGATTCAGTAGTTTGATTCTGGAAGGCTTCAATATTTGAAGCATTTGCTGAGATCTTTGATGTGGGGGATAAATAATGTGTACCTTAAACGTTACACTTAGGAACCTTTGCCACGGTTCAACTACCCAGATGTTTATGTGGGCATAGCTTAGGTTGCATACTTTCACGGATGCCCAACTATCTAATAGATGACTTATGCCGCATACTTTCATGCATGCCCAAATATCTAATAGATGACATAGGTCACATACCTTCACGCATGCCCAAATATCTAATAGATGATTATATGCAAAACTTATGGATGATTAATTATAATAATTAATATGTCCGTGGGTAATTAGCCCACTAATGAAGAAGGTAAGAGTAGTTGTCAGTACAACTGTTCATGATAGGGCTTTATAACGAACTGCTATAGACTATATGACGCAGTTTCGATCAAAAAGGGGCGTGGCATTTAGTTTGGTTTTGCCTAGCGGCTTACAGCCGACAGGGGCGCCGATCTCTATAGCTTTATTAAGTAACATGTGTAGCTATAGGATCGTTGGTAACATGTATAGGCATATATGACATGGCTATGGTTATATTTATACAATTATGAATATTAATAGATACGAGGAATTGTATTGTAACAAGCTTAGTTGTGATATAATTCAATGTTTCTCTCACTATTAATTATATTTGCATTGTCAAAGCTCTGGGAGGCAGAGTTGATGGAGGCAGAGACAAGAGAGATGCCAACGAACTCAACCCGGCAGATCTCATCAATGACCTCATCGTTTCATACAAGTAAGAAAATATTTCCCTCATCATTAGAAACAGAGTAAATTTAAAATAGCTGAGAATACAGCTTTAAATGACATTAACATAAAATGTGATCCGTTTTAGGAAAATTGGTCATAAGTGCCAAATATGGATTTTGAGATATCACAATATTTGAAAAGCGATCAAGGTGATTCCAATGATAGTAAACACTATGTCACCTGATAAGTATTTCTATATTTTCAAGTTTGATATTTCTATTTTTGAAAAAAAAAGTTTGCAATTTTTCTCAATGGGTATTTACCAGTAAAGTAACTAAATATACTCCATAGAAAAGCCTTCTAAACACACGGATATATTTAATACAATGTCCCGAAATCTGTTACATGGATTTATGACTACAAGTGCTACACTCCCCAAGAATGAGAACACTTTAATAAAGAGATCCTGTGAAAAAAACACTTTGAAAAATATCAATTTCGCGACTTGTGTCTCATTTTCCTGGAACACATCACAAATTGGATGCTAGAAAAAATAGTTGCAATCATTTGAAGATCACCACCACCGGGTTGAAACGTCTCAATAGAGGGTTCGCATGTCCGCAATCTTTAATCTTGATTCGCATGGAATTATGGGACTTATGGTACAGTTTAACAATCTATCATGTTCAGCATGAGATATTCATTGGTGCTCCAATGTCAATAGCCATGTGTTATGCATGTTCAAGCTATTGAAGAATTCAGGGTCATTATCCGATAAATATTTAGGGTCAGCAGTTGGGCGAGAAATCAATCAACGCAACACACAGAGAAGTATGTTTCAAAGCCAGAACCGAACCAAGTAGGAAGAGAACGGCTATAAATTCTTGCAATTTGAGATAAAAATGTAGCTAAATATCTGTATGTCTGTTTTGAACTGAATCCATCCCAGAATGCACTGTAATAGACATGCGCAGTGGGACATGCAACAGAACAAAATATTAAGCAAGATTTCATGCGTTCACGAATAGAAACTATGACTCCGTTCTCCCTTCACAAAAACAACAAAGAATTTAACTAAATTTAAAGTACATTGATATCGATTCTTCTAGTTAACGCATGTCAAATAATTGTGATGTGTTTCAGGAAAATGAATCATAAGTCGCAAAAAATGGATTTTAAGATATCGCCATATATTTGTAATGATGAAATCGAGCCGATTCCAATGATAGTAAACACTGGGACACCTGATAAGTATTTCTATATGTAGAGATTGATATTTTTATTTTCGTAAAAAATTCTAGATGCCTTCAAAATGCAAGAATCTATTTAATACAATGTCCTGGAATTTTGTACATAGATTCATGTGACTACCAGTGCTACACTCTCTAAAGATCATAGCCATCTCAGACAACCTAGTACCGTATATTAGCAGTGTATACTAGGTTGTCAATTGGACTCGCTAGAATCAGGGCAGTTGAAAGTTCTCTAGTTTGCCCAGACAAAGTACTCAAGCAACGCCTGTCATATATATGTGTCCTTAATCAGTAACGTTTTGTGGTGCTTACGGTAGATTCTTGGGAGAGGATGTGCCTCACAAGACAGAGAACTAGTTGGTTTATTATCAGCAAAACCTCTCCATTCTCTTCTCGATATTGAAACATGGCGCTCCGACTTGTTTATGTGTCAGTGTGCATGCCCAAAAGTATGTAAATGAGCTCAAAAAGGGTGCTCGGCGGCAACTGCACACTGCTGCACGTTGTAACCTAGATTCAAAATGGCTTTTTGGGTGCAGCAGATGAAAACTCTGCCCACAGTTTATTAATTTTTCACATCAAGCATTGAAAGGTTACAAGTAGGGAGATAAGACATTAAACATTGATTTTATTACCATAGTGAGGGGTTATAAACTTCTGCAACTCTACACAAACTACAGCAATTCCACCTTCCCCGTTTCAAGCGCTTCTTTTCCATAGCCCTGAAAGTGATAGTGAAGGGCTTTGGATCGTAGCTATAAAGATTAGAACATTTGAATCAGGAGATCTTGAGAAAAAATCACTTTGAAAAATATCAATTTTGCAACTTATGACTCATTTTATTGGAACACAGCAAAAATTATCGACAAATGTAATTGATTAATATGTTGTGGTTTCTTTCAGTGTTCAAGATAGTGGCAACGATGGTACAAATACGCGTCGTCACACAGCCCGTTAGACTATTGTTTTTGTCCCCATGGGTTAATTCCCCAGAAAGTTACAATCTTCTCAAATAACCCAAAATTAAGACAAACATGAGGTTCCAAACTCAGATCAACATAATCAAACATAAAATTGTTTAAAGAGATAAACCACAGTTCAACTGGGAAAAAAACTGAAAATAACATTTTGTTTAAACTTTGCCTCATGAAAGAACAAGGTTATGTGAATTCAAAAAGCCAATAAAAACAATGTCACCAGGTTAGTTTTCATTTCAGGGAGCCCTGAAATTTATGGTTGTTCACTATAGAAGTCGATGAGAAAAGGACATTTTTTTTCGTTTTTTCAGTATAAAAAAATAATTGAAAATAACTTTTTCCTTAAAATCTCTATAGGTATAGCTGACATATTGCTTTACCCTTTCAAGCAATAAGAAATGGGAATCACCAAATTTTTTAAAAAGTTATTCCACTGAATCTGCATCTAGATGAGTTAAAAACAGGAATATTGAAGATTTTCAATGCTGAATAATATCTTTCAAAATATGTTGGTAGCCTGTTCTTTCATGCATGAGGGTAAACCTGTATAGTGGCTTTGTTTAGAAGTCATTTCAACTGAAAAATGTTATTTGCCGTCTGAAATCTTGGAAAAACTGAGAAAATATCTATTTTCCCCACATACTTAAATACTAAACTTTGATGGTCTCTAGAATGAAAAAAAAATATGCTGAGATCCATTTTTTTTTTGCTTTTTGTTATCCCCCAACCATGTTCTTTCTCAAGACGAAGTTTGAACAAATTATTGTCACTCCTTATTTTTCATGCATTAGTTCCTTGAACTCCCGCCTGCAGCAGTGCATATGACAGTGGTTTATCTCTTTAAATCAAGGCAATGTCAAATATACTCAGATGTACCTTGTATTTGTATTTAAAGATTTTTATTCAGCAATAGAACATTATGTAACAGTTACACTTTTCTCAGGACGTGCTGAATTTACTTACAAAAGGTAACAGAATGTTGTGATAACATAATAATCAGATAACAAAGACATTTTATATGCCTTCAATTTTGATACAAATACTAGAGAAACAGTAAAATAAAAATAATAAAGAAACTCTAAAATCCAACCCCAGTGCTGTGTCTGATTCAAACAATCCTAATGGGTGAATCCTTTTTATGTAAATGGGTCAGATTTTCAGAAATGTACAATTAAACTTCGCCAATCTTCTCAAATAACCCAAATTTCAGACAAAAATAAAGTTCAAAATACAGTTCAACCTAACCAAACAGATTGTTAGAACCAATGCAATGCCAAATATACTCGAATTTACCTAGTATTGACCAAATTGTAGCCTAATTTAGCAGAATTTACTAAGTGCGTAGAGCTGCAAATTGTACATTTTCCGAAAATCTGACCCATATGTAGTGGAAGTGCTACGCCCTGGTGTGACTTTAGTATATCTCTAAGTCCAGTGTATTTAACCCATTTTCTACCACTAGGTGTGCTGCTCTATTCTTGTAGTCTATTATATTAGCAGCTGGTGTATGCCACCGTTTTACTACAATGTATAACTATTGCAGGCCTTACGCCATTTATGTACCGTCCTATGAGCATTTGTGATGTGTTTCAAGAAAATGAGTCATAACTCGCAAAATTGACTCATTTTCCTGAAACACATCACATTTGTGTTCCCTTTTGCCCTTACTTACATTTGGTATTTACGGACATGTGTTGTCCGTCTCTTTTGTATTGCCACCCTTATTGAATGTACCTAGCTTTGGTGACCCATGGAGGGAACCCAAGCTTCCGTGCCGCTACGGACACATGTGCAACGAGAAATAAAGTAGTTTGATTGTTTGACAATCCCTTGTTGACTTTATTCGTCTCGTGAGAATGAACAATTGGTAGATTCACTACATGGGTCAGATTTTCAGAAAAAGTACAATTCAACTTCGTCAATCTTCTCAAATAACCCAAATTTCAGACGAAAATAAAGTTCAAAATACATTTAAACCTAACCAAACAGATTGCTAGACTCAATGCAATGCCGAATATACTCGAATTTACCTAGTATTGATCGAATTGCAGTCTAACCTAACAGAATTTACTCAATGTGTAGAGCTGCCAATTGTACATTTTCTGAAAATCTGACCCACATGTATATTAAATATTCATATGGTAGTTTTAGTTCAACGTTGCAACGACGATTTCCAGTCAAATCTAACAAAATCGACTAAATGTGTAGATCTGCCGATTATACATCTTCTGAAGATCTGACCCACATACTTTGAGAGGACATGGACTCATGTCATATATATTAC
The DNA here is from genome assembly GCA_942159475.1 of Sthenelais limicola. Taxonomy (NCBI): domain Eukaryota; kingdom Metazoa; phylum Annelida; class Polychaeta; order Phyllodocida; family Sigalionidae; genus Sthenelais; species Sthenelais limicola. Next base: position 16,358,284 of record OW804096.1, on the reverse strand, counting down.
AATGATTCATGGAAACTCTAGCCCAAACCTTGTTCAGGCCGTCATGACATATTTGCTATTTTAATAGGTTTACTGTCACTATTATCATCATTGGTAAAACGGTATTGTATGCAAAATACCAATATCGTTGATATATCTAATGACAATGGAAATTTAAAAAAATAAAAAAATAAATAAATGCAAATCCCCTATTGGACGAAAGCTTTGAGTTGGGGCCGAAAAGTTTCATGAGAAAAATCACCGACAGTTAAATAAAAGTTGATGAAATCAATTATAGTTGTCTTGTCTTTAAACAATAGCGGAGTTGCATGTGCCACTGCGTGGTGATATATATGTCACACTGCATTCTGGTATGGATTCTGATGAAATCTGACATACAAATATTTAGCAACATTTTTATCGATAATTGCAAGGATCTTTTCACCAATACCATAGCTTGTATGAATGAGCTATCAAAACCAAATGCATGATGGGAACGATGGCTGCTTGTGTTAATCAAGGCAATATCAAATATACCCATATATACCTAATGTTGATGATTTTTCAGTCCAATTTAGCAGAATTTACAAAATATGTTGATATGCCAATTGTACATATTCTGAAAATCTTACCCTTATATTTATAGGGGTGGGGGTGGGGGTGGGTGTTCATAAACATAAGAGGAAATCGTACTATATAAACTCTATCTTATGATACAAGATGTAACATACATCGTCAACATGCTCGCACATATCGGATAAGTTCTTATATATTATGGTTTATTAATTAAGTGCCAGGGCAACTATTGTTATTTTGTCGATTAAAATCTCCGAGGAAATTATGAAATAAATCTTCATCATCTCACAAGCGTTCACAACCCAGAACTTATTATGTAATTAGCCGTTTCATAAGGGCTTTGGAAATGGTAAGATATTATATGAAATTCAAAAAGTTTTATCCTAAATTTTATTCAAAGATTTCTATTCAGTCAAAAGCATTCTGCAACGAGTACACTATTCTCAGAATTTGCTGACTCTCATTTACCAAATATTTATACAAATGTCTAGTGAAAATGTATTCGCACAAGCGATATCAATGATTAAATGATTAGGATATCTTAAACCCACATACGACCCTCTTATATTTAAGTTTAGGTCGTGTGATATTCTTTATGAAACACCCCCAGGCTAACGATCTACATAAAACTTATTTCCTTTTTTTGGACCCAAACTCAAAATCCTCCCTCAACGTCTCCAAGTCCAAATTCTGCTTCAGCCACCTGTTCTTGTGCACTTGTCCTAGGAACTCCATCTCCAACTCTTTATGATTGCGTCGACTTGTGTATAGCCTCCCACTCGGAGAAGCTCGGAGTAGCTCGGCATTTCTCGGCAGCTCCTCCCTCTCCCTCCTACTCCTAGAGGCAGTGGAGAAGATTGTTTCTGTCTGTGTCCGCATACATTTTCCAAATTCAAACCCTTCTCCAACTTCTTCCATTTCCAAATTACTCCTCAACCATTTGTTGCTGTGGATGCTTCCCAGGAACCCTTTGTCCTGACAAACTCTGTTTGGTTCACTTGAAGTGGTTTGGGAAATGGTGGATGGGATTTGTCTTCCTACATTTAAGGGAATTAAAGTTACTTCACTGTTTTCTCTACAACCGTTGGTAATAGGTTGCCTCCGTATTCCAGTCCTCATCACTGGTGGTTTGGAGTTACTGCTTACTGAAATAAAGTGTTACAATGGTAAAATGGATTAAAATGTAAGTAAATAAAATGTATCAAAATATAAGTAAATAAAGTGTTGTAATGGTAAAATGTATTAAAATATATTACTTGTATGTGATGTGTTTCAGTAAAATGAGTCATAAGTCGCCCAAAATAGATTTTTACATAACATCATATTTGATAAGATGAGATCAAGCCGATTCTAATGATAGTACACATTAAGGACATCTAAATAGTGTTTCTATATTTTCACATACTATATATATTTTTATTTCTGCCATAAACAATTGACAAATTCACAGGCTAGAGTTGGGTAACACATTCTGTATTTAAAAGTTCTTCTATATGTACCTGAAATGATATTCTTAACAATAACAGTTGTGATGCTTAAAGTGAGCATTTTATCTTAATTTATTTCGTTAACAGCTCTTGTAAAACTCGGTTTTCCACGATTTCCATGCTTGGTATGGTTTCCTGTACAACAGCATATAATCTACTTGTGAGCCAATCGGCCACGTAGTAAATTCTATATCTAGATCTTAATACGATTATTATATTCTTATAGTATTAATAACGATTTTTATGTAAAAAAAAAAAAGATATTTCTAGATAAATTCTAATTTAATTAAATTCATTAATAATTTCATAAGTACTAACCTGTTGACGTAGAAATGGGTTTAATTTTAACACCGATCTCTCTTTTTCTGTCTGGTTCAGTCCGATCCATTGACTCAAAAGAAGGGGCACTCCTCGAGGTCGCAGCCATCGCTACTTTATCCAGTTGCTCCGCATTATAATAAATATCCATATTCAGTAAATCCCTACACAAAGGACATCTTACTTTCTTCTTCATTCGCTTGCGTTGGTCGAAGTACTTTCTAAGGCAGGTCAAACAGACGCTATGACGACAATTAGGGAAAGATCTCAGGTCAATCTCCTCGAGGTCAAGGTCACTGACCTGGCTTAGACATATTGGACACAGGTCCTCCATTATCGATGTCCCAAAATAATTAATTATTTTCTTAAACTTCTACAATACCTTATAGATCACAGTGAATCAATTTCCCTGTTGGAATACTTCTGTGTATCTACTACCAAGTTATTAATGTAAATCTGTAATGTTATATACTTGGGTGATATAGATGGTAATGTATTCTGATGCTGATTCTGGGTCTTCTCTCTGCTGATGTTGTAGTTTAACGAGAGTCTATAAGGGTGCCAATGTTTGCTCGTTGTTATAAGGAAACTATAGTTCTCTCTTTGTGTGGCATAGATGTGGGTCGTGACATTGTTGGTGACATAGATTCTTCCAGAATAAACTACCATATAGTCCGCCCAGATTAGACTAGCACCAAGTCCCAGAATTAACTACCATATGTGATGTGTTCCAGGAAAATTAGTCATAAGTCGCAAAATTAATATTTTTCAAAGTGTTTTTTTCACAAGATCACATTATTGGAATGTTCTAATTTTTGGGGAGCGTATAGCTATATAAACCGATGTATCAAATTTCAGGACAATCTATGTAATATATCCTTTCGTTTTAAAGGTCCTCATATGGACTACATTTAGTTACTTTACTGTTTATTGAACCCCATGCAGAAGTATTGGAAACTTTTTTTTTCAAAAACGAAAATATCAAATTTAAAATTTAGAAATACTTATTGGATTATTAGACTGTTTACTATCATTAGAATAGGCTTGATCTCATCTTTTCAAATATGGTGATATCTCAAAATCTATTTTTTGCGACTTATGACACATTTTCCTGAAACACATCACATATAGGCCGCCCAAATTAGACTAGCTCCAAGTCACTTAAACAACTTTCTTCATTATTCATTTAAACACTAACACGTTGGTTTAAATTATAAATAGATGGAATAGGTGGATCGCCGAACAAGAAAATACTCTGAATGTAGTTTTTAAATCATGTTTTATTTGCTTGAAACAGTGGCAAAATCCCTACGCGTTTCGGCTTAGCGTAGCCTTCGTCATATCAGGGGAGTGATTAAAAATTTAAATAAACTAAATAAATTATAAATAAGCTACTACAATTTTATTATTCCCTCTTAATGATTTATTTTATCCCGGGTTTGAAGTATCTAGTACCATTGCCATTAACCTATTTTACCGGAATAACTCTAGAAATGGAAATTTTAAGGAAAATTGGGATATAAAAATGTTGCAAATTTCAGTTATTATGAATCTGTGATGTTTAAACATCGCGACATTAGCTGTTCGAGATTGTGTATTTAATATATCTATGCATATCTGAGATTATCCTAAGGAGTATATTTATCTAATTTACCAGTGATTGACCACCAAGATAATAACTGTAGATAGCTAAGCTTTTTTCTCGCCTAAACAAAATACAGAAGCACTTATTAGATGTCCTTTATGTTTACTATCATTGGAATCACCTAGATCTCATTTTTTCAAATATGGTGATATCTCAAAATAGTACTTGTGACTCATTTCCACATGACACATCACGTATTGTCACGAAGGTTCCCGGCTACTTAAGGCCCTAGGGGTATGAGTCACTCCTATGTGGTCATCGGTGCAGCTCATACCATATGGGTCAGATTGTCAGAAAATGTACAATTCGTGTTTACCAATCCTCTCAAATAACCCACATTTAAGACAAAAATGTGCTTCAAAATGCAATTTAACATAACAGAACTGATCCTTTAAATCAATGCGATACCAACTATACTCAGATATTCTTCATTTTTCAGCCTAATTTAGGAGAATTTCCTAAATGTGTAGAGCTGCCAATTGTACATTTATTGACAATCTGACCCATATATGGGTGAAGTCCCCGAAAATGTACAACTCACTTCCACATATCCCCTCAAATTCTCTGATCCTCACAAATTTAAGATAGAAATAGGGTTCAAAATACAGTTCTACATAAACGAATAGATTGTCGGAATCAAAACAAGACCATATATACTCAAATATACGTGTTACGGTGTACAGTAGTAGTCATTTTTCAGACTAAAATTAGCAGAGTTTACTAAATATATAGTAACTGTCGATTATACATTTTCGGAAGATCTAACTTTCACTTTTAGCCTTTGTTTTAGCCTTGTAGTTAAGCTTATCGCTGTATGCGGTCAGATGGAACGCTGGGTAAAATCTGCTTTCTACTACGGACTGGATTGTACATCTTCTGAAGATCTGACCCATTAGATCTGGATATGTTTCCCTCCGTCGTGTTTGGAGTCACTCAAATAACCCGATTTTCAGACGAAAATAAAGTTCAAAATACAGTTCAACCTAATCAAACAGACTACTAGAAACAATGCAATGCCAAATATACTCTAATTTACCTAGTATTGGTCAAATTGCAGCCTAATTTAGCAGAATTTACTAAATGTGTACAGCTGCCAATTGTACATTTTCTGGAAATCTGACCATCTTATAGGACTGGGTGACTCAAGTAAAGTCTGCACTCCCACATACATCCCCCAACTGTTGTTCAATTTGACCCTTAGTTCTGTACACTCTATACCCGACCTGTAGGCAGTAAACATCAAAGCCCTCTAACGTTAAGGCTATGGCACGCCGCTTCCAACAGGACGTGTATAGAGTGTAGGATCGAATACGTAATATCATTCACAAGTCGCAAAAATAGATTTTGAGATATCATCATATTTGAAAAGATAAGATCAAGCGGATTCTAATGCTAGGGCCAACAAAAAATAGGTGTGTTTCCGATTTATCTGGCTGAAAACTAGGTAGGGGGGGGGGGGTGGTAACTTTTTTTTTTTGTTATTTTTTTTTGTTTGGAAACCACCTCCCAGGAACTGAAAAAAATGTCTTTTTCATAACAATAGTTGTTTTGAACATGGAAAATGTGCTTTTTGACAGTTTTGGGTTAGGAAAACCCGTTTTCCTGCTTTTATAAGCTTTTTTTGTAAAAAAATCCAAAAAAAGGAAGATGTGATGGGAAAAATCAGGTATGGGAAAAATCATGGAATGATGAAAAAACTTTTAGGTAGGGTAAGGTTTTTCTAGGTAGGGGGGGGGGGGGGATAAATCGGAAACACACCTATTTTTTTTTTGCCTAGTATACATGAGGTCGTCTAATAAGTACTTCAATATTTGTTTATGCATGAAAGAAATGTTAGTGATATTTCCTGATTGTCAACCACTAGTCAAGTACCTCAAAATATACTGCTTAGAATAAACTCAGATATAATAAATTAAGGTCAAGTTTCCAGTCATATTCGGAGCTTCCAGCAGCTTTAGCTGCTTCTATAGTCTTTGTTTTAAATCGGCATAACAATCGGGTTCAGAAGGCAGTTTTAGACACCTAAGTTTTAGGGGTCATTAACACTTTTAGCCTTAGTCTTAGCCTTGTGGTTAAGCTTATCGCTGGATGTGGATTCGAGGAATGAGGCCGTCTGGACCGGAATGATGATTTTTCCCCAGGATGGGAGTGGTCGCCTCCACAGGTACCACAAATAGTCATAATAATATCGACTCAAAAGTTCTGAAAAAATAATTCCGACACCTGTACGATTGCCTAGCAGCGCTGTAAGTGGCGACAAAAGCAACCAAAGCTTGTAACCAAGGGACTGTCACTTCCGGTAGGGTCAAGGTCAAGTCTGCCACTTTGATACAACCATATACTAAAATATATCAGCCATATATATTTAATACCTTCTGAAATGAAGTACCGTACAGCGACAAATACAGCGAAATAACGTCTGGCACCGCTGCCTAATCACGTGTGACTCGTCCAACATGACACATTAGTTGTAAATATCTATATTTCCGTATGTACATATTTATGAGTACATGTAGCCCCCTGCTACATCCCTGTAATATCCCTCAGTGGATGTGTTTGTATTATAATAGGACATGTATTGGTTATATAATTTGGGATAAAAAATCCTTTTCTCTGTATAGAAAAATTGACAGAAAATGTTTGATTCATCCATCTCACCTCGACTATTAAGTAATGTTAACATTATAGACAGGTGCCTTTTTCACCACATTATTTCTATTATTCATATATCATTCCTATCATCATCTTTCATAATCATGTTTTCAAGTTTCTTTTAAATGAGCGTAATTTTGGCTATAAAGATTAATCTAGATACACATTAGGTTGAATAATGTAAAATGTGTACAGAATAATAAAATGTGACTAGAATACCTCGGTGTGCCAGCGAAAGTTGCAGGGCACTAAAGAATATCACCCCTAGGGTGACAGTGTAATAATTGTAAATGGAAGCCTGAATAAAATTATGTTAAAAAAAAAAAAAATATTTTCTCCGCGAAAATGGGGTTTCACATATTAGTTCTATGGCATAGAGGCAAGCAATCATGACGCTATCCGCACTATAATTTGTCATCGACGATATCTGCATCAAAAACAATGTATTGCCAAATTATTTTGGGGGGAATATCTGATATATACAGAAAGAGAGTCAATGATTGGCAGGTGATTGGTAGGTGGTGAGTGGAGTGATCATAAGCCCCTTCGGCTCTGGTTATAATCTCCTCCGCTGAGTAGCTTGAGAAGGATATACAACATCTTCACTAAACATTTGTATAAATACTTGTTGAATTAGAATCAGCAAATTCTGAGAACAATGTAATTGTTGCACAATACTTTTGACTGAATAAACAATAAAAAATTAAACAAATCAAAACAATTTTAAACAATTAAATACAATAACAGGTGACCTTGAAATACTTAACGCTTGTTGTAGCCTAAATACATGTACCAAATTTCAGGACAGTCTAATAAGTACATCTATGTATTTATAAGGTCATCTTATACAGTATATTTAGCTTCTTTACAAGTTAATGTCCGCCCAGAAATATTTCAAACTTTTTTTTTACAAATACAAATACCAAAGTTAATATGTAGAGAAGTGCCCTTTAAAAGTTCATATTACGGCAATACAAGTTGTCAATCAATCAATCAATGTGGGAAATACACATAGATGTAAAACTACAATAGAAAATATGTATATTTAACTTGCTTCATATTGATTCCTGGGAAATATATGGCTAGAATAAAGCTCATCCATCCGTTACCTACTGTTGTATTGTACTGAATTGCTGAGAAGCCAAACAAGAAATAGATGTGTTTTGTGTTTATAAAAGCTAAATACTACATGGGTCAGATTTTCAGAAAATGTACAATTGGCAGCTGGACACATTTAGTAAATTCTGCTAAATTAGGCTGCAATTTGACCAATACTAGGTGAATTCGAGTATATTTGGCATTGCATTGATTCTAGCAATCTGTTTGATTAGGTTGAGCTTTATTTTGAACTTTATTTTCGTCTGAAAATCGGGTTATTTGAGAAGATTGGGGAAGACGAATTGTACATTTTCTGAAAAATCTGACCCGTATACTACATTGGGGGATGGTAACTTTGTAAGGATAGTAAGGATAGTTGGTGCAACAGGAGACATTTTAAAGGTTTTTCTGGTTAGGGGGACCTTTTTTCCTGCTTTAATTAGCTATTTAGCGTAAAAAACATTTTAGACAAGGATAAAAAACGTAGGGTAAGTATTTCTGTGCAGTGGGGAGGGGTGTAATAGAACACACTCCTATTTCTCTTGGCCTAATACTGGATTGTACAGCGCAATATATCTGTGGTGATAACTTCTAATGGAGAGTATGAATTAAATATTTGTCTGTGAAGTGTTCCATAGTAAACAATGAGTGCAGCGAGATGTAGCGAGATGTAGCGAGATGTGGCGAGACTCATAGATGCTTCCTTGTAAATAATACATGGGTCAGATTTTCAGAAAATGCACAATTCACCTTCACCAATCTTCTCAAATAACCCACATTTCAGACGAAAATAAAATTCAAAATACAGTTCAACCTAACCAAACAGATTGCTAGAATCAATGCAATACCGAATATACTCAAGCCGTAATAGTATTAGCCAAAATGCAGCCTAATTTTGCCGAGTTTCCTAAATGTATTCAGCTGCCAATTGTACATTTTCTGAAAATCTGACCCACATATATTATGTTTATGGGCGAATTCGTCAGAAAGTGTACAATTCGTCACCACCAATCCTGTCAATGTGATGCCATTAAGATCTTTTGGTAAATATTTTGTCTTTCGTAATTGCTGACTATGCAGCAATATGCATACTATATTTTGAACCTCGGATTTGTCTTGAATTTCCGCTATTTGAAAGGATCAGTGAAGACAGAGTGTACAACTTCTGGCGACGTCACCCATACATGAAATGCCACCTTTTCTCATCATGCATTGCAACATCGGAAATATGCATTGCCTCTGTGAATATGTGTGGGTGCAGATGTCTGCAACTACATAGATGCACCTTCCTATACCACCATGTCTCTGTTGATAACTCTCCTAGTCTTGTGTACCAAACAATATATCTTACATGGTAAGTATTTGAAACTTTTATTGTAGTTTATTTTTTGCTTGTTTTTTAAAATTTGTATTTTCTTTAATCTGCTGTCTGGGCTTTTACAATCTTAAAACTTTGTTCTCCTGCTGCCTGTTGGTAGATAAGGAAGAAAATACAACCCATATGTGATGTGTTTCAGGAAAATGAGTCAAAGTGATATATTCCCTGAATCGCTTTGTAGGAATGTTCTCTTTTTTGGTGTGACTAATGCTGGATGAAGTATGAATACATGTATCAAATTGCAAGACAAAGTATCAAATATTTTCATGCATTTATAGGGACATCCCATAGAGTATATTTAGCTACTTTAATAGTAATTGTTCACCCAAAAATATTGAAAACTTCTTTTTTTAGAAATACAAATATCAAACTTAAAATATAGAAATATTTATAAGATGCCCTTAATGTTTATATTCATTGGAATCCACTTGGTCTCATCTTTTTAGATATAATAATATCACAAAATCCAATTTTTGCGACTTATGACTCATTTTCCTAAAACACATCACATATGTATTGCGCAAAGAAAAGCTAGGAAAATTTTCTTGAATTGACCATGAAAATATATATGAGAAGGAAAGCGTATTGTAGTTTATTATATAGAACAAAAAACAACAGACGATTATGAATCGGGCACTTAGGATTGCCACTGGCAACCACGAGAGAATATCCACTATTAACCTACTGAAACATTGTAAGATACATTCACTAAAGGTACGTAACGAAAAGGAGCTACTAAAATTCATGTTTAAACTAACGAGTGATTTTTATTCTAATAGATTTTCTGAAAATGTACAATTGGCAGAGCAACATATTTTGTCAATTCGGCTAAATTGGACTGAAAAATCATCAGCACTAGATATATATGGGTATATTTAGTAATTGCCTTGATTCAATATATCTGTTTGGTTATCTTGAACAGTATTTTGAACCTGATTTTTGTCTTAAATTTGGGTTATTTGAGAGAATTGGTGAAGGTGAATTGTACACTTTCTAAAAATCTGACCCATATACACCATAAAATAAATTCATTTACAATGTTCTATTTCTAAGGGGCTACTGTCTACAAAACCACCAATGGAGGCACATGGAGGCACATTCCGGAAGCGGAAATGTCCCTGACTGGCGCGACATCTTTCAAGTTTGAAGCACAGGGCGGAGCCAATGCACGACTTTATCTAACAGAATCACTGGGCACTGGGGCAGGCAATAAATATTTCATCAACATTGGTAAGTGGGATTATTTGGTCAAGTCTGGAAATATAGCCAGCTTATGCCAGTTTCTATGCTGTTTCAAATATTTTTATTGGCAACATATCATTTAATATTAAAATGAAAAATAAGCATAACCACTTATGTGATATATCTTTCATGCGTTGCCAAATATCATTAGATAACATGTATCTCACCTTTACTACCATACGCAAAAACTTTTTATATTCATATAACTAAACAAACAAACATGTCTACAACCTAATTATTAATGAAGAGGGTGTTTAACAGCAGTCAATTATACTACATTCTACAATACAATACAATGGTGTTTACAACAGGTAGTTCATAACACAATCAATGCAAGGGTCAATCGTAATGGGTATTTCATTCATGGGTCAGATTTTCAGAAAGTGTACAATTGGTAGCTCTACACATTTAGTAAATTTTGCTAAATTAGGCTGTAATTTGGTCAATACTAGGTAAATTCGAGTATATTTGGCATTGCATTGATTCTAGCAATCTGTTTGGTTAGGTTGAACTGTATTTTGAACTTTATTTTCGTCTGAAATTTGGGCTATTTAAGACGATTGACGAATTTGAATTGTGCATTTTCTGAAAATCTGACCCATATGTGTCATGACTATAAATAGCTTATCTTCATTATTACGTAATCTTAGGTAATCCCATGTAATCATATCATGTCTCACAAATACATCCGTCATTTATTAATATTCCATGTCATTTGAAAAGCATAACAAGGATAGTAGATACTCTTACATTATGTGATGTGTTTTAATAAAATGAGTCACAAGTCGCAAAACAGGGATTTTGAGATATCATTATATTTGAAAAGATGAGATCAAGCGGATTCCAATGATAATAAAGAGTCTAATAATCGAATAAATATTTCTAGATTTTGTGTTTGATATTTTTATTTTTGAAGAAGAAAACTTTGTTATATTTCTGGGGGGCAATAACCAGTAAAGTAACTAAATATACTCCATATGACGACCTTTAAAACGAAGGGATATATATTACTCACATAGTCCTAAAATTTGATCCATCGATAGGGCCCGTAAGTAGTCCACTGCGGCGATCTTTTGAGTCGCGCTACTGTAGCAGTTTCATGACGTCATGTGGATATGTTGCACGAAAGTCCCATAGCTCCAACGTTACCGCGATAGTATATCTCTGTTCTTTCAACGACCATATAGTTTTAGGATTTCTAACTCACATATATCCATCTTTAGAGGCAAATCATTGCATTCATAGGCACCATAGTTGTTAGACCTCTACTGGGGTGATGTTTTGAGTGATTATTTATCGCCGCAACAGGGATTGTTTATTTCTTGTCCACACATCACTACAACTGTGCAAGGAATTTACGTCAATATGCGTGCGGCGGCCATGACACTTACACGCCCTATTGATATGGCTATTAGTGGGTCAGATTTTCAGAAAATGTACAATTGGCAGCTGAACACATTTAGTAAATTCAGCTAAAATGAGCTGTAATTTAGCCAATACTGGGTAAATTCAAGTATATTTGGCATTGAATCGATTCTAACAGTTTGGTTAAGTCAAACGGTATTTTGAGAGTTCCAGGTATTTTGAACTTTATTTTCATGTGAAATTTGGGTTATTTGAGAATATTGGTGAAGTTGAATTGTAAATTTACTGAAAATCTGTCGCATATAGTTTATTACAAATGGTTGCCAGTGTGGTATACAGCCGAAGCCTCATTATTTATTAATTCTGCTGAGAGTCTGCACCCAAGATTTGCTACACTAAATTATATCATTATTATATTCATCATCATATTTATCATTATTATATGCGCATTCTATGAGAGGTGCTATAAGTGGAGTGCTATAAAAATATTCATATAGGACGTGTACTATATGAACTACTTCGTCATCAAATCGGCCACTTTTATGCACTTTTATGCCCCAAGTTTTATGCCCATATAATAAATATAGAATGGAACTCGCCTGCAAAAATCGAAAAATTTATTGGACTTGATTTGTCCACATAAGCACTCTGCCTACAGCATCGTGCTTATGTGGACGAATCTCTTCCAATAAATTTTCGATTATTGCCGGCTCGTCCCATTCTCTCTATGTATATTCATCATTATTATATATGTACTATATATCATTATGTATTATATTATTATTATATTTGTCATTATATTATATATATAATATTTATTATCTTATCTATCATTATGTTTATTATTATCATTTTGCAGGAAGAAGTTCCAATACAGCAGCCACTTTGGCAAGATGTACAGGATGTTCATTTCTTCGCAGTAAATCCCAGGGCCCTTACATCAACACTGCATACATGACGTCATTCTGGCTTAGCTGGGCAGGTGAGCGTCTTTCCTTGAATAAAAAGACATTCAAGAACATCAAAATTTGGCCAAAAAAAATTAGGTGTGTTTCCGATTTACCCCCCTACCTAGGAAAACCTTCCCCTACCTAAATTGTTTTTTACCATACCTGATTTTTAAAAAAACATACCTTACTTTTTTTGGATTTTTTGACAAAAATCTTATTAAAGCAGGAAAACGGGTTTTCCTAACCCGGAATGTGTCAAAAAGCACATTTCCCATGTTTGAAACAACTATTATTACGAAATAGACTTTTTTCCAGTTCATGGGAGGTGGTTTTCTAAAAAGAAAATTAATAAAAAAAAAAGTTAAGTTTTTTTTTGCCTTTGCATGATGAATAGGGGATTTGCATAGTTGCCATTTCGAATGTAGATTCGCACTGAATCATGGGACTAATAATACAATATAAAATATATAGAAAACATGTCATGTTCATCATGGATCCATGATGAACATGACATGTTTTCTATATATATTATACATATACATATACATATGATTGTGGTTAGTCAGCTGGGAGGGTCCAAACTCATCAACCATCAAAATGATTCATACACAGTGGTCTGTGAACATGCAGGGCCAATGCTGATGATAAATGATGAATAAAAAGATGCAACCTATGCTGTTGTACCCTTAAAAGCTATCTGGGCTGTAGATGTTCAATCTAAAGTTGCCTTCAGTTACTCTGACTGTACATATATGGCAAATGGGAATGGTTGAGGAGAAATTTTATACTAACACAGATTTTCATAATAAAAATTAGCAAATATTTAAGTTGATCCCAAGTAGTCTGAGCCCCACCCACAATACCCTACCTGCCCTAGGCATACTAAAATGTGCAACCAAAGTGCAGCCAGATGTGCAACCCTTGCACAACCGAAGTGCAGCCGAATGTGCAACCAAAGTGCAACCAAAGTGCAGCTGAGCCAAAGTGCAGCCAAAGTGCAGCCGGATGTGCAAGGCTGGCTTACACTGGCTGCACTTTTCCCTGAATCCGGATGTAGTCCGTGGCCGTGCAAGGGCTGCACATCCTAAGTGCATCCGCGCAACCTGGGCGACTATCTATCAATGCTCTAATGTCAGTATCTATATATATGTTACATCACACAAGTCCCCATTCTTCCCGTCATGCATTTGGTTTTCATAGATCATTTACACAAGCAATGATATTAATGAAAACATTCTTGCAATTTTCGATAAAAATGTTGCCAAATATTTGTATGTCAGATTTTATCAGAATCTATGATGACACTGTACAGGACTGAGGCAAGAGACAGCGGCAGCATGTGTTGCCTTTCTCACCCACTTCCCCACAACCCTATAACTTTGTAATTCTAATAAGATTGTAATTTTATGTGAGTAGCTATGTTAATAGTAGGGCAAATAATAAGATAATGAAAGAAGGTAGACATGGTCTGGAGGACCTCTATGGGTCAGATTTTCAGAAAATGTACAATTGGCAGCTGGACACATTTAGTAAATTCTGCTAAATTAGCCTGCAATTTGGTTAATACTAGGTAAATTCTAGTATATTTGGCATTGCATTGATTCTATTGGTCTGTTTGGTTCGGTTTAACTGTATTTTGAACTTTTAATATTTTCGTCTGAAATTCGGATTATTTGAGAAAATTGGGGAAGACGAATTGTACATTTTCTGAAAATCTGGCCCCTATATGGGTTCTCCACCAGTGTTAGGGTCTTGTATGGTTAAAGGAAAGAATAAATGAAGAACTCGGTGGCATGGCTGATCTGTTCAAGATCTTATGTCCAACTAACTTTAATGTGTAAGATAAGATAAGATAAGAAGTTTTTTATTTGTTGTGATCAGGAGTCAGTACAGTTCAATGGAGGTGAATCTGACTCTCACAAGTATGAGAGCTAGGAAAGGGGGCGTATCCCCGTTACCTCATATCCTGGACATAGCCTGAATAATTAGACAGTACTGGTAATTAGCGATTTTATAACTCAAATAAAGATGTGATAATTAATAATTAATATAAATATAATGAGGTTATGCAATGTTACATAATGTGTCATAACAAGAAAATCACTACTTTTTTGTGAAATGTATCATCGCAAAGAATTCTCTAATCAAATCTAACCAGAACGCCAAAGATGAGTCCATGCCTCATTACGTCATTGTTATATATATGTAATATGATATAACAATAGGTATATTGATAAACATTCAAAGTGATGCAACCTTGTGATCGGAATTTAATTTTCTACAGATGGTCGCATACAGCTAGGCAGAGGGATGGTTTTGCAGGAGAACATCATATATACTTGGGTGGAGCCTACTCCATTTCCCCTCAACTATTTATATCTCTCCGGCTATGGATCTGGTTCGATATCATGGATAGTTCCTGCAGGTGTATACATATTGGCTTATCAGCTTATGGGTCAAATCACCAGAAAATGTACAATTCGCCTTCCCCAATCCTCTGAAATAACCCAAATTTAAGACAAAAATTCAGTTAAAAATTCAGTTCAACATAACTAAACAAATTGTTTGAATCAAGGCAATATCAAATATAGTCAGATATACTTAGTGTTGACCATTCTTCAGTCTAATTTAGCAGAACTTACTAAATGTGTAAAGCTACCAATTGTACATTTTCTAACGATTTGACCCTTATACTGTCACACCACGTTATTACATAGTTATTTAATTATATATTTCTTTAATCAAATATACCAAATATAGTTTTTAATATATTTCTAACTATGTCCGTACATGTTCCTTGTTTATATACTAAGGGTTACACCCCCCCAAAATTAATGGACGTGTCCAGTCACGTATGTTACACCCCTCCTAAATTAATGGACGAGTCCAGTCAGGTTGCTGGACACGTTTCTCTGTGATCTTAACAATACAAGCCTAGAGGGGGTACCCCTCTAATGAGAACCCCCTCCCCTCTGCCTGGCGTCCCCGGGAAGCTTTCCACCCTGTAGGCCAGACAGAGAGAGGTTATACATTACTTCTACCAAATAAGGGAGATCCACTATTACCATCTTTACTTCTTTATGTTACTACAACTTAACATTAGGGAGGTTCTGCAAACAAACTTATCTCAATTACGTAACCGTATCTGTATCTTTTTTGCGAATTTCGTCACATTCATATGTGTGAAAAATTAATTGTGAGATGAAATATTTTGCCTGATATGTTACGTTATGTTTTCCCTGTCATGTTTGGTGAACCTCTTTCTTCCTTTTAACGTATGTTTGTATATTCGAGATAAGGATATGTTTGCGTATAGACTTGCTGAACCTCCCTATTACCTTTTCTTTGAAGCTGCATTCTCAGTTAACCACCTTTAGTGGAAGGTCAGACATAATCTAGGGGCAGACCCAAAAGGGCGGTCTCCACTGGCTGCGGTAAGCTCTGTGGTAAGCCTTGCGATGGTTTGTGCTGGTTCTGTAGGTGGAGAGGAATGATGAGGTCCTGCCTACATGGTTCACTGGCCATGTAGGCAGGTCCTCGCCACTTCTCACCATCACAGCACCATTGCAATGCTTACCACAGAGCTTACCGCAGCCAGTAGAAACAATCCTTAATACTTCAATTTCCGTACAAAGCTTGGAGCGCTGCGTTTGTCGAAATCTGTATCGCAAATGCCCCATTGGAGTTTTCAAAGTATTTGAGACTCATCTCAGAAAACTGGACACACCACTGCCCAAAATGGGCATTTGCTATGCTATTACGCTCTGAAATTGTATGAATCCACATTTATCAAATAATCACCTCGTCTACATTGAAGGAGGCATCCTAGACTTTGCTGTTTGTCGTCTTAGGGTAAGTTACGGCGCTGCGAGGAACGCACATGTGGGTCAGATTTTAAGAAAAAGTACAATTCGCTTTCACCAATCCTCTCAAATAACCCACATTTAAGACAAAAATGAGCTTCAAAATACAGTTTAACATAACAGAACTGATCCTTTAAATCAATGCGATACCAAATATACTCAGATATGTGGGAATGTTTCATTCTTCAAAAAAAAAAGTATCAAACTTAACCATTCTCTTGTCCTGAACCGGTCTTCTTCCCATGTTTTCTATGCAGTTTGTATATTCTAGGATCATAATTCAGAGAGCCAAGCCAGTGGAAGATGGAAGAACATGATAACATATGGCCAACTGCACAGTCCCTAATTGTTATCATAGAAATTGTGTTTAAATCACTCTCTGACACTGGAATATTGCTCAGATTGGTGTGAATATTTGTTCATTTGATAGGTAATCTATTCAGAAATGCTGGACAGGATAGTAACAAATTCTAGAGAATTAAAATTTGATGTTGGCACTTCTTTTTGATGTTGGGCTAATATCTGACGTGTTTGATTTGAGCGCAACTACACAATACTCTGTCTGCCTGTTTAAGTAGCGGTCCAATAGTGCAAAGAGAGCAGACCAATAATCTTGCCATTGATTTCATAAGGAAACAAGCAAACCTGTAAAATCAGTCTATGCTTCTATTTTGCTAAATATAAAAGCAGGTGAAGAGCGAAAGAGACGCACACTATTGTTATACCATATTACGCAATATTACACAATGATTGCATAACAATGATTAACCACATTATTATTAATATTCCTAATTATCATTAACACTAATTGTTACTATTAAATTAATTAATCGCAGTACTATGCAAGTCTAGCAAGAGGATCGTGTAACATCAGAGTTCATATAGAAATGTATCAGCCTACCACCAACACCCACGACCATTCTACAACTCATATCATTTGGATAATAAAATATGTCAGTCAGATCTCAAGATTCAAAGCCTCTGGTCTCTATTCATTTCTCCTTTTACACCAAGTTATAACACTATGAATAAACGAAGCAAGAGCGACCCATGAGCGCAGATACAAGCGATCCAGTGGAATCGCAGCTTAATGTATGAGGACTTGATTTTTACCTTTGATTTGATTAATGAATCTCATTGTTTTATGCTCTTGCAGAAATATTATTTTGTATTTTAGTTGAGAGAAAACTTTGAAAAAAGAATATAGTCAGACTTTATAATGCCCCATAGAAAAAAGGCGTACGTAAAATCATGTATAATTGAATGTTTTTGTATCCTTTAGGGTGGTCTCCACTCGCTGCGTTAAGCTGTGCGGTAAGCCTTGTTAGTTTGTGCTGGTTCTGTAGGTGGAGAGGAATGACTAGGTCCTTGCGTACATGGATCACTTGCCATGTAACCAGATTCTCACCACTTCTCACCATCACAGCACCATCGTAAGCCTTACCACAGAGCTTACCGCAGCCAGTGGAGACCACATACCCTTTAGATAACTGCTAGTGTAGGATTATGTCAGTATTGCTGAAACTCTTAAAATGAGTTCTTTCCAGTTATGTAGTATTAGTAATTTACAACAATATATCTTTGTACAAATAAAAGTATCACCCATGTGAGATTTGTATCAAAATCTGTTTAAAATCTGTTTTAAAATTGAATAGCCATTTCAAAGATGGCAGGGATGTTGAATAAAACCTTTTTAAAAATGATTTCAGGGACTCGTTGCATAACAAATTGTTATGGGGCTATAAGTCCCATAGGCAGACACTAACAGAATTAATAACCCCCATACGGGGACTGCTGGTGAATTGTTGCTGGAAATGGTACCATCAGGAATCAACAAGAGCAAACTCACAATCTGTGATGTGTTTCAGGAAAATGAGTCATAAGTCGCAAAATTGTAATTTTCAAATTTGTTTAAAGCCGAAACACAATATAGGAATCCAACAAATAGTCATAGGAGTACTTGTGCAGCATATTTTAGTGATCGTCATCATTATTTACCAACAAACCAAAGAAGTCACCTTCTCTCTTACAAGGAGGCAGACATGTTGGTGACCAACAGCGCCACTGGTGGGAAATTACAATTATTGATGACGTCACTGTCCCTCTCGGTCTGAATACATATGCATGATTGTCACATGTAAACAAACATCGATCTTAGTACAACAGGTTTATTTCAGGCATTGATATGTACATAAATATAGAATATATACAGTGAGAAGTATATGCAGTATAAATAGATTATAAGTACACTCTCTCTCCCCTGCTAGTAACGTTGTAAGTGAATAATTATAGGCAAGCTAGCGCCGACCCCTATATTATATATGGCGTCGGCGACGGCGATTGTTTTTACAATTCCACTCCCTGCATGTCTTGACCATTCAGTAGCTTTAACACCTTTCCCTGCATTTGTCAATGGCATATGACTTCCCAGCCTAACCTTTTTACATATGAATATGGCTCAAATCAATTGAGAAAAGATAGGAGTGTGTCCATTCAGGTGCTGCAGGCTATTGTTTATGTTGTGGTTATGAGGGTATGTGACGTCACTCCCAGTCACGTGACTTATAGCAATGGCGCTGACCATGCAAGGTGTCTGCTATGGTTAAAGTCCATGTAAAATAGCTCTCTTCTTCCTTATCAGATGAGTATTACATAAAATACACATGCCGGATTGTTAAATATGATTTACCCGCTTAGAAAATGTAAACATAGATACCTATGGTGTTTCGGCTTTAATTATAAGATATCTTTGTTGGAATATTCTTATTTTTGGGGTGCTTATTGCCGCTACTAACAGCGATAGGCGTACAAAATTTTAAGGCAATTTATTAAATATATCTATGCATTTCTAAGGTCATCTTACTGAGTATATTTAGGTACTTTATTAGTAATTATCTACCCAAAAATAGTAATAACTTTTTTTTCTCAGAAATTAAGATATCAAACTTAAAATATAGAAACACTACTTAGACTTGTTTACTACCATTTGAATCGGTTTGATCTCATCTTTTCAAATATGATGATATCTCAAAATCCATTTTTTGCGACTTGTGACTTCCCTGTAACACATCACATATTTCTGGACGTGTTTATGTTTCTGTAACCCTCTCCATACATAGAGACCGACCTAAGCATCAATTATACATTTTTGGGAATGGTGAGAATTTATATAATATGAATAAAATTCACATAAACCTGTCATAATGAAGAATATTAAATGAGAAACATAAATAATAAACAGCAACATCTCGATGTAACTGATGATTAATGTTAAATATTGTATAAGATTGATTTTTATCAACTTTTATGAGAATATGGATTAAAACCTAAAATGAGCTCAGATAAAATTCTTTATTTGAATCTCCCATTCTACAATACTCACGTTAAAGGAGAGAACATGTACGTTGAAATGTTTATTTTTTACTTGCTTTCCTTACCTGATATTCTAAATCTTGGTCAAAGACAGAGAGGGTACAATGTAAACCTAGTGTTATCGACCCCAGGAGAACCAGAGAATTTGTTGACAGATTGAATAAAAGTATTTTTAAAAACAGAAAAAAGGAGAGAACATTTATTTTTATCGTTTTAGCTGGGAATACTGCTTCAATTACAGCTTGGTCGCATTACTGAGGCGGCCGCAAGTGCCTCTGATAATTGCCATAGTTGACATGTTTATGGGTCAGATTTTCAGAAAATGTAAAAAATTGACCTTCACCAATCTTCTCAAATAACCCAAATTTCATATAAAAATAAAGTTTAAA
Organism: Sthenelais limicola; assembly: GCA_942159475.1. Taxonomy (NCBI): domain Eukaryota; kingdom Metazoa; phylum Annelida; class Polychaeta; order Phyllodocida; family Sigalionidae; genus Sthenelais; species Sthenelais limicola. Next base: position 16,337,970 of record OW804096.1, on the reverse strand, counting down.
ATACAGTTCAACCTAACCAAACAGATTGCTGCAATCAATGCAATGCCAAATATACTCGAATTCACCTAGTATTGACCAAATTGCAGCTTAAATTAACAGAATGTACTTAATGTGTACAGCTGCCAACTGTACATTTTCTGAAAATCTGACCCTTATGCTTTTCTGATTGACTAATTCTGAACGTAATGGTTGGGGTGAAGTCGTCTGGAGTGCACCTTTCATGGCGTTACAGCGATCGGACTTGGACAATAGCATTCATATCAATGTATTATAAGCCATCAGTGGAGACGCATGGCCATCTTTAATTTTTAATTTCTTTTTGTATTGATCCCTCGTTTATCTACTTCAGGAAGGAATCTCTCCCATCCTTTTGTAGTGCTTACATGCTGTGTGTCGACCAATAGGGGATTTGCATAGCCGTCATTTTGAATCTTTTTTCGCATGGAATTATGGAACTAATGGTACAGTATACAACCTTTAGAAAACATGTCATGTTCAGCATGGACTATTTATCACTGCTCTAATGTCAATATCCATGTGTTTTACATGTTTCCATAACACATGTCCCCATGTTTCCCATCATGCATTTGGTTTTCATAGATCATTTATACAAGCTCTGATCTTGGTGAACACATTCTTGCAAATTTCGATAAAAATGTTCCCAAATAATTGCATTAATTACATTGTTTATCATGATTTACTAAATACACCGACGCCAAGGTTGTGTAATTATGATGTGTTCCAGTAAAATCAGTCACAATTTGTTAAATCGATATTTGTCAAAGTGGTTTTTTCACAAGATCCCTCTATTTAAATGTTCCGATTTTTAGGGGCTTTGGCACTTATAGCCATATAAATCCACGTAACAAATTTCGGAACATTGTATTAAATATATCCTTGCGTTTTGAAGGCCTTCGTACAGAGTATATTTAGTTACTTTACTGGTAATTACTGGTACCCACCCAGAAACATTGCAAACTTTTTAAAATAAAAATATCAAACTTAAAATATAGAAATACTTATTAGGTGTCCTACTGTTAACTATCATTAGAATCAGCTTGATCTCCTCTTTTCAAATATGGTGATATCTCAAAATCCATATTTTGTGACTCATGAGTTATTAAATTTTTCCTAAAACGGATCACAATTGGTTGTTTTGATCTCAAATGTAGCTTTATTTTCCTATTCAAGTCGTCAGCATCTAATTATAGGATGAGAATAATGTATATTTACATAATGGCATGCTGAATAAAATTGATTGAATACATGTATATTATTGTCGATTTATACCCTGGTAAAATACCTAGTGTGACATATATGTAACCTTCATTGGTATTAACTGATCTCACCGCAAATAAGGCGGATAGCCATGATTTCTATCATGTATAATTTATGCTCTAGTGATATGGAATAACCTTGGAAGAGTTGGATTTTTCCACTAAAATTTGTTATGTTTATCTATATCTCACAAATCACAATACATTGTATAAGTCCAGTAGGAAGACCTGCAGGTTGTAGACTCTGTTGAACTTTGTTTCGATGTACTTGTACAAAAAGGAAATAAAATCTATTTATATAAATATGTAGGGATTTCCGTCTCACTACCAAAGTTCGATATCTCTTATCCTAGGGAAGGGAAAGAAGACCAGACACACAGTTCTTTAGGTATCACAGGCTTTATTCACACAAACAATGTTCAATAGTCAATATCAGACCCAACAGAGGTGACCAGGGATTGGCCTCACAAGACAGGTGGCAATTATGGTACACAGTCAATGTAGGTGTTTAGGGTAAAACGGTTAACATGGTTCATCGTGAGAATAACTGAGTAAAACAATACAGAGTCTTGCCAGAACGTCCAGAAGCAGTCCAACACATAATGGTAAACTAGTTGACTAGATAATGAATACCTTTGATACCATATTACTGGAACTCTGTCCAAGTAAGAAAAGGCGGGAACCCGGAAAAGGCGGGAACCCGGCCAAGCCAATTATTCCGGAACTGTTTAAAACCCATATTCACTACAATACCCCCTCCAAAATTCACAGATTTGTACCCCCAAAGTAAATAATCTTCTGGAGGAATAAATTATTAAAAGAAGTGAATAAGTAACATTTTCTAAGAAGTTATAAAAAGAATTAACATGGCAAATCAAGTTAACACCGGTACATGAAATGAAATAAATTAAAATCTAAGGGACCATAAGTGCATGTTAAACATTGGAACAAAGAGACCATTAGGAAAAGTTTATTTGGTTGTGTTGGTACATTATGAAACACACTACCCCGAGAGATGAGAACTCTGGAAGAGTATCACGTTTTTGTGAAGCTTTCCAATGATAGCAGTGAGAGTTGGATCATGCCGGATCGTCTCGGAATGGTAAATGATTAAGTTGTGTAAAGAATTGTCTATATATATATATATGTGTCAGATTTTCAGAAAATGTACAATTCGACCTCACCAATCCTTTCAATTAACCCCAATTTTAGACGAAAATAAAGTTCAAAATGCAGTTCAACCTAACCAAACAGATTGCTAGAATCAATGCAATGCCAAATATACTTGAGTTTACCTAGTATTGACCAAATTGCAGCCTAATTTTGCAGAGTTTCCTAAATGTGTTCAGCTGCCAATTGTACATTTTCTGAGAATCTGACCCATCATGACTGTGTTAGTGATACGCTAAGCCTCTAGATGGCGACACCATTGCTAGATGGTTTTTTTGCTATGGTTCCCATGTAAGTATTACTTAGCGGCCCAGCCGTCAGATGGCAGCATATCATATTGTTCAAATGTGTTAGTGCTGTGCCCTAGATTCAGTTAAGCATGTCCAATCTCCAAAATCCACAGTCCATTACCGTTTTCTAGATCTAGGTTTTAGCTTATATACACCTTCTAGTCTCAGTAATAACACATTATCCAACCATAAATTCTATGACCTAGACTCCTGGTTATACGTTAGATTTAGTTTAGGGAGTTTGTTCAAGTAATTGCATTCTTAATAACTTTATTTTGATATTCATCATTCATCTTTAGATGGTTGGTATCTAAATGGTGTATGTGTGGTGGTACACTATTACATTGCTGGCCTATATGATCGCTGACCGACTTTTGTGGTGTCATTTGTGGCAGGAATATTAGATCATTTTGTGGCAAGTGTCAATCTTTTCTCTTTTGCCAATACATTCAGGAGAAATTTCAATTTGTTATAAATACACTTTATTTTGCACTAATTATTCATTTTCATCCATTCATGTCATCCACCATAAATCACTGTTAGAAATAATAGTTTGCATTTTAGTTCTTTAGGGGATTTGCATAGCCGCCATTTTGAATTTTGATTCGCATGGAATTATGGGAGTAATGGTACAGTATAAAATCTATAGAAAACATGTTATCTTCAGCATGGAATATTCATCAATGATCTAATGTCAATATCCATGTGTTTTACATGTTTCCATAGCACAAGCCTCCATCTTTCCCAACATGCATTTGGTTTGTATAGATCATTTATAAAGGCTATGATATTGGTGAAAACAATCTTGCAATTTTCGATAAAAATGTTACTAAATATTTGTATGTCAGATTTATACTGAATCCATCCCAGCATGCACTGCGAGTGACAGACATGCGCAGTGAGACATGCAACTCCCCTATTGTCATTTCCGGGAGTGTGTTTGTACAACAAAGCTATATTTTAAAAAAAAGAACAAAAGTTAGCGGAATATATGTGAAGTATATAGATATATAGAAAAAAATGTGGTGAGACCTGATTCCGTCCCGCCTTCCAGTCACCTGACTCTAACATTGGTCATTCCTCAGTTTCCACCCGTACTGATTACACGGCTACTTTCTTTTGGGTCAATATTTTGGGTAAATTCGAGTATACTTGGCATTGCATTGATTTTTGCAATCTGTTTGGCTAGGTTGAACTGTATTTTCAACCTGATTTTTGTCTTAAATGTGGGTTATTTGGGAGAATTGGTGAAGTTGAATTGTACATTTTCTGAAAATCTGACCCAGGCACAACGTCGGCCACAAGTATAAAGTGTTTGACACTATATAGGTAGATATTTCCAGGGAAGATCTTAGAAATGGCATCATTTATACGCGAGCGGGATTATTTAGGATTAATATCATGATTAGACATTTCATATTCCTTTGTCTGAATCCTATGCTTTGGGGATATTTCAGTGAAATGGAAAGGCAGTTAATGACACTCACCCAAGGTAATATGCAATATCATATTAGATTAGTTTAGATAATCATTCATTCTGTCAATTCAATTCACATGAAATCATTGTAGGTATAAACTAAACGGGTTCTCCCTAATTACAATATTATGTGATGTGTTCCAGCAGAATGAGTGTGACAAGTCGCAAAATTGATATTTTTCCAAGTGTTTTTTTCACATGATCTTTTTATTGGAATGTTCTGATTTTTTAGGGGGTTTAGCACTTATAGTCGTATGAATACATGTAACAAATTTCAGGACATTGTGTTAAATATATCCTTGTGCTTTGAAGGTCATCGTATGGGGTATATTTAGTTACTTTACTGGTAATTACCCATTACAGAAATATTGCAAACTTTTTTTTCAAAAATCAAAATGTAAGTCTTTATGCAATATAGTTGCTATATCCATCCATATAATATAAGGCTAGAGCGATTTCTACAAAAAGAGGTAGAAAAGAGGCGTTTCTTTATGTCACATATGTCACGGAATTTGTTGTTTTACAAACCATTTTTTTATCTGTAGAGGTCCGTCCATCCTCTCCGGAGGTCGTCGTATGTGGTTGGTGAAGGTATCTGGGGTGAAAATGTGATTTTGAAGCCTTTTTTAAATTGCGATCTCTACACTCTATTTATAGCCTGGGAAAGCCCCTGTGAAACACTTTGTCATTTCCCACAACCTTTTAGGGGGACCTAACTAAATCTGTCTGTTTACATATATATGTGTGATAGTTGAAGTGTAACTTAGGATAATGATCGTGGAATGATGTTATCTATACTTTAATAGCACATGCAGTATAACAAATGGATGTGGTTATTTGGAAGGGCGAGAGGGGAGTGAGACAGGGGGGGGGGGCAATGGAGAGATGGAGGGTATGGAGAGGGTGTAGGAGGGGGAGAGTTAAGAAAAAGGATGGTGGGGGAATAGGAGAGGGGGATCGAGGGAGAGCACAGGGTGAAAGAGGCGAGGGAGAGGATGTAGGGGAAAGGAGAGAGAGGAGGGGGAGCATGAGGAATAGGGGAGGGAGACGGGGGGGATCGGAGATGGGGTTGGGAGAGAAAAACAGGTATGAAAGTCAGGGAGGAGGGGGAGGGAAAAGAGGGAAAAGGGGAAGTGTGGGGAGAGAGGGTGACCGTCCAAGAAGAGGGGGAAAGAGGCGAGGGAGAGGATGTAGAGGAAGGGAGAGAGGGGAGGGGGAGCATGAAAAAGAGGCCCGTTTTTTTCAGGTCTAATATAAGTCTCAGACCGTAAGGAAAGTTGGCTCTTTGAACATTTGTGATTTGTGATGGGGGGTGGGGGGGGGGGGGAGGGGGGTGAGGCGGGGGAGGGGGGGGGGTGAATTTAAATGTTTTGAAATATGTTAATAGACATGTTCACCAACACATTGGTGAAGAAATTTCTTGGTAAGGAATTTGTTCACTGATTAGCCTTTTTTCTCCTAAATTTCCCGGACTATTTTATACATCAATACTTAGATTACTCTTTGTATGGTAGAGGTGTCACAATTGCACTTTCTCAATTAGATAGAGGAAGACCACCATTGCAGTGGCCTGGTCCTGGTAAAAAAAGTAAAAGAAAACATGTTACCAGATCGCGTTTACCTCTGCCGACTGTGAAGTTATTCCCTGTATATATCCACATGACCCTAGTCATATGTATGGACCAGAAAGTATCCGCACAAGGTATCCTAGGAAGTAAATGGGTTATATTTCGGAATGTTAGAGTGTTTTTATATTTAAATTTCCGACGAACTACCCTCCACCCACCCGTCGCGTTGTCCACCCCACGTCCCACCCGGGCCTCGGCGCTGTTTATTCAGTAAATAAACAGCGCTATCCATTTCGAATCCCATTTGCCGGTTACGTTGATTACGTTGAAGTGACTTCCGGCTCGTATGGAATGGAACAAGGGTTCGGAATGGTCAATGGCGTGGATGTAGCTGTGTGGGTTGAGTGTGGAGGTTGAAACGAAAATGGATTGTGCAAGTGTGAGTGCCTGAATCGACAATGTAAGTACGCTAGGTTGTAGGTATAGGCCTAAACTAAGTATTCCATGCATCAATAGACATTCTCAGCGGGGAAATTATTGAATGCAGGCAGAGAAGTAACCACATGGAATAAGAGTATATATCGTTGGACACTAGTAGTCTGTGCACAGTGCGAAATTGTAAATAGAGTTATTCTGACTTCTTCCAAGGAAGAAGCGGGGGTGCCGACCATCTAGTTCAGTCGTCTCACACTGGGTGACAGCACACTAGAAGACCTCTGTTATCGCTCTCATGGAAATGTATTGTATTTGAAGATTTTTATTTGGCTAAAATATCATGCAATTACGTTATGCTCAGTCAATAGTTGTGGCCATTTAAATTAAAGACAAATACATTATAGCACAAATATATCATTAGATACATGATGTGTCTCATGTCATTACAATCCATCAACAAAGTTGTCTAAGCTATAGTAGATCATCAACATTATAATATGTTACTGTCTTCATAAATGCATTCTCTGTTGGGTTCCAAAGTGTTTACCAATGACTTTCCTACTCTATCTATCTGTGTGTGGGATCGGTACAGTTCAGATTAGGTTTTTACTATTATTTTCTCAACGAATATTCTGTCAATATTTCTGTCAATTATTAATGGGACAACCTCATGAAAGTTGGTTAAACAGGAAATTCCGGGCAATTCTGCATTTCCAACGAGTCCATAGCTCTTTGGCGGACGTGGCATGAATATGTCTCTATACTCTCAGTTTTTATTTGTGTGGCGTCATTCTACCATTCTCTAAAATATCCATCAAACGGAAGTGTCCATACCTATTGTGCATGTATCAACAATTTAGTTTATTTGTTTAATTTCGAGTGGTTCACCCATCAATATTAACAATATGGCGCCCGGCGGGGGAGAAAACGATAAACATCGGTACTATAAATTCTTAAAACTATCACAAGATGGCCTCCCATGTAAGACGACAGCGCTAACCCTCAAGTTACTCTCTTGTGTTGATATGCCCTGACGAGGAATACTTATTGTGTGTTCCTGAAGAGATGCAAGATACATTTTCTGTCGCACATAATGCCAAAACCTGAACGATTGTTGAATTTTTCCATCATTGAAGTTGACTGCTATATTGGTCAGATTTTCACAAAATGTGCAATTAAGCTTCAGTAATCCTCTCAAAAAACCCACATTTAAGACAGAAATAAAGTTCAAAAGTTCAACCTAACCAAACAGATAGCTAGAATCAATGCAATGTAAAATACATTAGATTGTCCAATTTGCAGCGTAATTTAACAGAATTTACTAAATGTGTAGAGCTGCCAATTGTAAATTGTCTGAAAATCTGACTCATATGTTTAGTGTTGCAGGGGCCCAGATGGCAGGAAACTGAATAAAGGTTTTAAAATGAAAATAAAAATTTATGAAATGTTGCACATGTAAAGTTGTTTTCAACCTCAACTGATACATTTTGTTGTCACCATGTACACTTATTAGCCTCTCCATTAGTTAACTTCCAAGGGGAATGGTGGGAAGAACTGGGAGTTTCACAAAAGTCTGTCGCCCTGCTTGTCATTTTATATGTAACTGTAATTTTCGATAAATGACCGATTGTTCATATCGAAACAAATCAACATATCACTGTGTTCGCATTAGTTGTGATTCGTTTGCAATCTAGGGCATACGCATCATGCAATTACAGCCCTGAATTCTCTATTAAAATAATTTGGAGCAAAGACAAATTCTTGATGAATTTCTAAATTAAATTTATAGCGACAATCAGGGAAGCAACACATGGTATTTGTTTCAATCAGAAACTTTTATTTCAATGACAAACTCCTCCGCACCCATTCATGAGGCGACACCTGCTGGCAAACAAACCTTACATTTTCACAGTCAAATTTCGTCAAATTCATAAAAATACATATAAAATGCGATCACCCAGGGAACTAGGGACCCATTCTTCTTCATTAATAATATACTTAATACCTAATAATATAATAATAGTTAATAGTTTATTTCTTTTAGTTGTTTTGTTGTTCTGGATCAACTAATATATTCATCTTGTCTTGGATGTATATGGTGTGGACATGGAATCGTCAGAGTCGAATTAATCAAGGGTTGCATGTTACAGTCAAGACGCCTTCATAGGTTTGTTAATTACCATTAATGAGGCTTACTGGAAAAGAAATAATACAGGATAGCACCAGAAGGGAACACTAAATGAATTAAAGTTGTGGAGTAGATGACATGTATCTCTGGCGTTTCAACCAAGTGCACCATGAGCGACTATGTCACACAGAAATAAACATTGACAATAATTAAAGTAAACAATTATGGCATACCGTTATTCACAAAACACAAGTGCGTTGTTTTTCTGTTTTTCCGAAAAACAGAAAAATAATGCACAAGTGTTTTGTGAATATGTCATCCAATAGCCATCTCGAGTTGGGTATTTTTATGCCATGATATATAAATTTCAGCCTTATTTAATCATTATTTACCTTTATTATATGCGCATGCTATATGGGAGGTGCGGTGGGGTGCTATAAATATATTCATATAGGACGCGTCCTATGAAAATGTAGTTGTCTAAAAATAGCTCTGTTGATATGCTTTGCGGAGCTTTGGCTCTCCGCGAAGTATTAAACAAATGCCCACGATCGGTTATCCACCCGTGATTCTGGTACTATGATTAGATAAATACATAATAAAAACTGGATCATTAAATAGAGCATTAAATTCTCTATTGAATGATATAAGTTTTGGAGAAATGGCTGGGATATGAACGTTTTAAGTCAACAATATAACTTGGCTACTAACGGGGCTGTCAGCTGGGCTGTCAGTGGGGCTGTCAGCGGGGCTGTCAGCGGGGCTCTCTGAGACTTCTTTAATATATTTTGAGTGATATCTGATAACATATGATCAAATTGTATGCACATATAATAAATATAGAATGGAACTCCCATTCTCTCTCTTTATTTCATGTCTCGCAACTCTCTGACTCTGCAAAAGCAAGCACATACAACGTTGCATCATAAAATGAGCGTCATTGATTGACGCAACTAGATTTATGCAACCAATCAAAATAACGTTGTTGATTGGTGGCATTCAAAAAGCAGCCTGCACCAATGCAATCCAGGCATGCATATGCCATGGGCTAATCTGACCATGTTTTTGTGGATACGCACACCTATCATGGCATAAATGTAACTTACTCATCCATTATATAGGCTTCAAATACAACTGTCCTATGCATAAAATCCTTGACGTATGTCACCATATCACTCTATATTTACAGTACTGTGTGTGTTTATAATTCGATTCATCATACAGTCAAAGATACATTGAATACACAGCCTTGAAATTTGGTACATTTATTTGTGTCACCGGAAGTGCTAAGCATCCCAAAATGGAAACAATCTGACACAAGGTTCTAGTTAAAAACACATTTGAAAAATATGATGTTTGCGACTTGTGTCTCATTTTCCCGTGACACATCATATATACATTAATACTCAAATTAGAAATACATTGATGCATTAAGGGTGGTCTCCACTAACTGCAGTAATCTCTGCGGTAAGCCTTGTGATGGTCAGGAGTGACGAGGTCCTCCCTACATTTTTCACTGACCATATGTAGGCAGGACCTTGTCATTCTTGTCATACACAGAACGAGGCTGTCATGTTTTATCAAAACAATGGGCCTGAAGCCAACTTTCCGAACTTCCAGTTTGAAGGAATCGCTACAAATGACCTATGTAAAATAATCTCCTCTCTCCCACAATATAAATCTTCCGGCCTTAACCACCTAAAAACACCATTACTGAAAAAGATTCTACTGACCCTAATTGAACAATTCAAATATTTAATCGAGCTTTCCATGACCACTGGACTTATCCCTGAAAAGTGGAAACTTGGCAAAGTAACCCCCCTATTCAAGGCTGGAAGTTCGAAAAATCCAGGTAACTACAGACCCATCACCAGCATCTGTTTGCCGGCGAAGGTTCTCGAGAAAGTCATTCAGAAAAAACTCATGTTACATCTTGAAAACAATAATATATTGTATGAAAAACAATTTGGCTTCAGGCCTGGTTTCTCTACGGGCGATGCGGTTGTATCATTTTTAAATGAAGTTTATGGGGCCATAAATGATAAACACGTTTGTAGAGCTGTTTTTCTGGACTTCAGGAAGGCCTTTGACACCGTAGATCACCAAATCCTACTGACAAAGTTGGTAAAGGTGGGTGTAGTAGGTAATGAGTTAGAATGGTTTAGAAACTATCTTCATGGACGGCACCAACATGTAATAGTTAATAATGTAACCTCTTCGAAACAACCCATAACATGTGGAGTTCCCCAGGGAACAACCCTGGGACCAATATTATTTTCAATTTATATTAATGATTTACATAACCATGCCAAAAATTCAAACCTACAGCTCTTTGCTGACGATACCATTATTAGTAGAGTAGACCCAAACGTTAAAACAGCAACGCAAAATCTTCAGCTTGATCTTGACAATATCATGCTCTGGTGCCGCCAAAATAAAATTTCTTTAAATGAAGATAAATCGAAATCTATGACCTTCTCTGGTGGGCCTTCCTGGAGGACCAGATGGAAAACTGAATCGCGATTGCACAATCTGTTGCTGGGTCCTAAGAACCTAGAGGATGTAGAAGACTATAAATATCTGGGGACGGTCGTCGACGGCCCCCTGTCCTTTAAGAAACATCTATCGAATATTAGAAGAAAGGTCTCTCACAAACTGTGGCTTTTTAGGCATCTAAGGAGCAGGTTGAACGTTAACCTGAGCGCCCAGATTTACAAAACTGCTATATTACCATTATTTGATCAATCAGACATTTTTTACGATTCGGCTAATAAGACAAAACTCAATTCATTACAAATTCTTCAAAATCGAGCATTAAGGATTATAACTAGAAGTAACAGATTCAGGAATGTAGATGATTACCACCAACAGTTCAACCTGCTCCCCTTAAGAGAAAGGAGGGACTGCACCTGTTACAGCAGGGCTTTCGATTGAAAAATAATGAGAAACTCATTGCCCATAAACGTAGAGAAACCCGACAACATCGACCTGGTAGGATCATTTTTATTTGTCCGGTCCCGAGGCTTGAGCAGATAAGAAAATCTATCTATTATAAAATTCCATTCTATTGGAACTCCCTGGATGTAAATCTCCACACAGCCGACACATCTGTCAAATTTACCAATTTAGCAAAAAGAGCTGCCATCTGGAATGACCAGAACTATTTATATTAAAATCCCACAATTTGACTGTCCTCTTCCTCTCCCTCTTTCTCTTCCTCTTCATTGGTCATTGGTTAATGGTCAAAATATAATATAATATAGATCTATACATCTATAACTCAAACCTTCTTGTCAATAACTTGCAACTGACTTCTCAGTTATGTCTTGAGTCATTACTCTACTTGCTATTACCTTTCATGCTAGTAAATCATTTGCTCATATTTAATTACGATCAATTACCCGCACTCTGGATAAAGAGTTACCAATTGTTTGTAATGAGCAACTGTCATTAACTGTAAATTTATATGTGTCTATTTTTTCGTTATGTTTTCTTGCGCGTAGTGCTGCTTGCATAAACCTAAATTTTATAAACCACTTGCTGCAAAGGCCTCCCTACTGTCGTCGACCTTAGGTAGTACTGTTACCTTTGCCTATTAAATCCAATATTTTTACGGTAGGGCTTTAAATCCTCCCTAGTTAGGGAGATCAGTTCCCACCGATAGTGTCATTATTGTAAACAACAGGCAAATAAAAGTAGCAACAACAACAACAACAATTCTTCTCCACTTACAGAACCAGCACAAACCATCATAAGGCTTACCGCAGAGCTTACCACAGCCAGTGGAGACCACCTTTTACTCTACTAAGGGAGGTGTATCTCTCTCATGAGAATCAATCTTTAACATTGGAGCAAAATTGATAAAAACTGCCCTTAGACCGTTAGGGGTCGGTTACAATTAGGGGTTGGTTATAGTCGGTAGATTTCTGCAACATATTAGGATCATAATAATGATATTGATTTCGTCTTCATTTGATATAAGAGCTGATATGTACCTGAACAACATATACAACAATTATTCACTAATAATTTATTTTTTCACACAATTTTTTTATTTTTTCCCGTTAGGTGTTGGTTACAAAAAATAGGTTTAGGCATGAAATTTGGAGTTTGTATGACCTCCGAGGAGTATGCTTGCAATCTAGTATCCAAGAAAATATCAAATTCACAAATTAATATATAACGTTACATTATGACTAAATGCATATTTTGAAATATATATGGTCAATTCTCACGAAATGGGGGCAGTTAGCATTTTTTTATTCCAAGGTTCACTGAGCTTACATTTTCATTTTTTTTGTTTATTTTTCTTTCCCATCATATGGATCCGACCTCGAGCTTTCAGGCCATATATGACTCATTAATCTGAAAATGTGCATTTTGTACATAAAATGACAAAATATAGGTGAAAATAGACATTTTTAAAAACCTGAAATAAATTAAATTAAAACGTAGGCACTCAAAATTATGAATTTATATCAGAATTTCTATTCCATAAAAAGGATCTAACCATTTACAAAGCGTTTTTAGTTCGAAAGTGGCAAAAGTATGGAAAATGTTTTTTTAAATTGCAATTTTTTGCCTTAAAAACATGGCTAAAATCACAAGGTGCCTACGTCGGGGTAGTAAACTATGTAGAAATATATAAGAAATAACTTCATAATTTGGGTAACTATGATACAAATATAAAGCCAATAATATTCATGAAAGAAAAAAATCAAACTTGTGTGACAGACCCTTTAAGTTTTCATGGTAGGCTAATTCTTTTGAAAAGAAATCAATTTGGCTAAAATCTACATGTGCCTACGTCGGGGCACAATTTATTTGATCATTATATTATTATTCATCTTTCAAACTCTTAGTGCCTTTTGGGCAATGTGTACTATTATTTAGTTCAAATTCTGAGCATAATGAACGATATGTGTGGGGAATATTTGACTGAATGGCCAGAAAAACTTGCCCCGATGTAGGCACCCCTCCCCCGACGTAGGCACCCCCGACGTAGGCCCCCGTCCTAATGTAGGCCCATGGTGGAAGCAAGTAGACTCTATAGTTATTTTATTTATTCCTGATACGATACATGTGATACTCAGTGTGATGACATCAATATGTACAGACAAATACCTAAATGTTTTCTAGCTGTTTTTGTGAATGATTCGGATAGGTGCCTACGTCGGGGGTGGGGTGCCTACGTCGGGGGTAAGGGGCCTACATCGGGGGTGGGGTGCCTACGTCGGGCATTTTCTTTTAAGTTTTTTAAACATCTACACATTACAGATCCTCTCAAAACTCATTAAATGTGTCATCCAATATGTTGGGAAGAGCATAATGATAAAAGTAAATTCCTATTTGTCAGTAATTCCCCACAGTTTTAGTTCATAAATCAACTAGGCTTACCCCGACGTAGGCACCTAGGAAAAAATAAGTTTAAAATTCAAATTGATGCTAGGAGAGGAATATTCATCCAATCCAGTAGCGATTTTCAGGTTACATTCCCCAAATACCCTATTTATGAATGCACAAATATTTCCTAATTCTGAGAAGTTTGAAAAAATGACTTTTGAAATCACCCATTGCCCCCATTTCGTGAGAATCGACCATATATATTTTTGGTAGTTACCCCCTGAAACAGGCCCCGTTAGGTTACAAGAACAGTGTCTACAGCACTAAAATAAGCCTTACAGAGGGGGGTGTCAAAAAATGGATTTATTTTTTTACATTAAAATTCCTCATATATATATAGATGATTTCAGATATCATGAAAATAGCAATATAGTTTATTCATTTCATTAGCCACATCAGATTATGTATAGTACCTGATTTTCAACAGGAAAAAGGCCCTAAAAGTCCATTTTCAGTCCCCTACCGCTTAAAATATTGTACATATATATGTAAAAGTGGGGTAGGCATTGAACGTTTGAGGCATACAGACTCAAAAAAAAAAAAAAAAAAAATCAAAAAACCGTTAGGGGTCGGTTACACATCGAGAATCATTCGGGAGAATCAACCAGATGCGGACACCGGTTCAGAAGTAGAAAACAAGAATGGCTCTGATGGTGATCTAGATCAAAATATTATAGATTGTCTGGAGTGCCTTTGGAAATATTGTCAAGAATCTTATTCATCTGTCAAATGTTTGACAGCGAAGTAAATCCATTCCTATACATGCTGCAGTCTATAGATATTTGGACAGTTTGTTCAAACACCTTGGTACAACCACATGGAACAGCCTTCCAAATGATGTGAAGGAATTAACAACGAAAGCCTCCCTGAAAAATAGGCTCAAAAACATTGTCAACTAGCATACCCACTCCCCCTCCCCCCATGCCCCCCCTCCCACCCCCGACCTCCCCCAAACCATTAGACTCATATCCTCATAAACCCCCTGCACCTGTACTGGTGTTAGGGATACTCATTACTCATTACTCGTAATACTCACTCTAAACACAAAGTGAAGTATATGATCTTATGCGCTACTGATATGCGCCTATATTGTCCTCGGATCTGTAACACACTATAATAACATTTATATATATGATTGATTTGTACTCATATTTGTATTTGGTATTGGTATTGGTATTTGTATTTGCACCTGTATTTGTATCTGTACTTGTATTTGTATTTGTATTTGGTGAATCTTCTCTAATATTCAGTAGTTTAGTATACAGCAGCAGGACGAAAACCTTGTACTTTTTGTAAGACGCCTGTTCTCGCGTCCAACGCTGGAGAAGCTGTCAAAATAAAATCGTCAAAAAAAAACAAGAGCGCACCTCAATTATGTTAATACATTTACTCCTGCCATGACACTTATGTTCCCCACAGGAAACACATGAATCAAATGATATATTATTGTTGCCTACTTGCTACTTCATGAAGGCTGGGACCATTACACCAATCTGTGTCACAGTAACATGTGACTCCTGTAAGTGACCCGTCAATCTCGCACCCAACCATGTGAGGGGGCGTGGAAAAATGGCAGCCACGCTTAGACACTGGAAAGAGGAAGAAACATCATTGTACACACATATCTGGATAAAATGCAATCATATAAAGAATGCTTACTCAAGAACTGCCTGAAATACACTTGGAATGTCATTGATAACTTTAGAATTAATGATTAGATTTAGATTTAAAAATATTTTATTCAGGTCAATGAACATTTCCATACAAAAAGCACGAGGACAGCCTGAATTCCGAGGAGAAGTTTTACAAATAGCGAGATGGTTACATGAATATATTAATGAATGACATTGAGGGGCTGATGGTGCGTTGTTTGGTGTATAATCCCGAGGTGAAGCAGGAACAGTACACCTGCAGTCTCAAAATGCAAGTTATTCAGTTGCTTTGCTCTGCCTAAGTTGGCTATCAGCCCTAGACCATTGCAAGCCAACATGAAATGACTCAATAATAGGGCCTGTCAGTGTCATGGACACCATCACTTCCAGGACAGCAAGTTAATTTCCCCTGTAGACTTTGTGTTGCAGAAAAAAATGTCCTCTCTCTACATCACCCCAGCAATGTCCTGAAGTTTCTGGTCTCCATATCTTAAAACAAATCTTAAAACAGCGAAAACTTTTCAATGGGTGTGACAACATTTCCTGTAGTAGCAGCAAGTGTGTGATAAACTTATTTAAAGGTAACTTCCCTATGGTTCCATATAACGAGTTGTACATAGACAGTTAGCATAGTCTGATCTTATATGTGATGTGTTTCAGGGAAATGAGTCATAAGTCGCAAAAATGATATTTTTCAAAGTGTCTATTATATAAGGTCCCTTTATTGGGATGTTCTTATTTTTGGAGAATTTATCACCTATAGTCACATAAGTCGATGCATCAAATTTCAGGACAATGTATTTAATTTACTTGTTTTAAAGATATTCAGATGGAGCATATTTAGTTACTTTACTGGTTTTTGCCCCACACCCCCACCCACCCGCCCGAAATACTGCAAACTTTTCTTATCAAAAATCAAAATATCAAACTTAAAATTTGGAGATACTTATAGGATCATTAGACTGTTTACTATCATTAGAATCAACTTAGTTTCATCTTTTCAAATATAATGATCTCAAAATCTATTTATGGCCCATTTTCCTGTAACACATCATTCACTTATGAAATCTGGAGCCAGATACTTGGAGAACCACACAGTACTCACCATAGTGATTGTTGAAGATCCCCACCGAGACGAAGCACACATGTACACTCTCACAGGGGATATGATGCTCGAGTGGATCTAGCACTATGTTAGATACGTTGTTGCTGATATGGGTCCAGCACTCCGGTGGAACTGCAATTAGACATAGCTGACATTATAACGTTATATATTGCTAATCACTGTGTCGTCTGCTTCATATCTTACATGCCTCAATGGTTCAGTATGTTTGTTTGCTAAGTGGTTATTGGTTATTGGAATGCATTAGTCTCAGGTATCAACAACTATTTAATGTTACTGACATGTCAGCTCTCTTTATAGCATATTATTGATATAATTATGGTCCTTTCTAATGAACTGTCCGCTTTGCATGTTTAAGGCTATAACCTGATTAATATGATAAATAGAGACGTATATTCCTCTGCCAATGCCAGTAGATCCGCCTCGTTGAGACCTTGCGGGGAACATACCTATATGGGATGTGTTTCAGGAAGTCGCAAAAAACGGATTTTGAGATATTATCATATTTGATGAGATCAAGCCGATTCCAATGATAGTAAACAGTCTAATAATGTTATAAGTATTTCCAGATTTTAAGTTTGATATTTTTCATTTTTTAAAAAGAAAGTTTGCAATATTGGGAATATTGGGAAGTTTTATTTCTATGGGCCAAAAACATGTCATTTTTCATCATCTTTAAACAACCTCTCCTCAGTTATTTTGGATAAGATGCAGTTCAAAAACCGGAGAAGCTCCCATGAACAAAATTCATGTTTAGATATATTAAATGGCCCGATGTACGTTTTGAATCGATCGAGACGGAGGGTCAAATCGTACGACACCCCAAAGGGGTGGAGTACAATTTGACCCGATTTGACCCGACGTCGAGATTGATTCAAAACGTACATCGGGCCATTTGATATTTATTTCATACATAATCAACAAGAGGAAGACGATTTTAATGACATTTTACCTTGGTTTCCATCGATTCTTGTGGATATACCGATGACAGAACTGCCATGACAGTGTGACAGCGGAAGTAGCTTTAATTGTTTGTATTATTGCATGCTGAGACTTTTCACTACCATCGCTTAAATGTGAGATACGCGCTCGATTTTTCTTTAATATAATGCTTCTACCTTTGATTTCTTCAGAATTAATATAACTCAAACTGGACATTAAAGGTATATATTTGATTTTCTACCTTATGGATCTCGATATATCCCTTGAAATTCTTCAGATGGGTAACTTTTTCTCTCCCTGGTTACCAAGTCATGATACGTTCACAAAAATTGTCAACAAACCGTAGGCTAACTTTTGTCTTTATTTAGACAATAAATAAGCAATACATATCATATTTCTCAAATGACTTCTCAAAATGGAAAACAAAACTTTTGCCGCTAATATTGGAACCAGCAAACTTGCCATACATAATTAAGTTTGTTGCTGTGTTGGACCGTGTGTGTTGGGACCCGGTGGCACTCTGAGCTAGTGAATGCACGTGCCGGCATTGCTGCCTTCACTGTGACTGTCAGAAGTTAATTCAACAGCATGTGTAGCGGAGGCGGATGGTAACCCTTTTCTTCCGAAATAAAACGTTCGAATTTTCAAGTAATGCTTCATTTTGACGAATTGTATTCTTTGCAACTTTGAATAGGCCTAATACAAAATTTGCAGATCGTTGGGGGTCTAAGCAGATGAACAATCTCTAGGCTTCTCATTGGTCAATCTAGTCATGTGACCCACGAAAGTAGTTCGGTCCAAATAGCACATGGGTGCTATTTGACATTTCGAATAGCACCCCCGAATAGCACCCGTGAAATCGCACACGTATACATGTAATAATGTTTGGAATGGAATGTTTGCAGTAAACATGCCTTTAAATTTTGTTGGTAAAAAAGTACTTATACATGGGAATATGAAAAAAAGTACTTATACATGGGAATATGAAATATCTAGAGATATTGGCTTTTTTGTGTCCAAAAGGTTACTTTTAATGAATGAAGGGATGATTGTGTCAATGTAAGAGCTAGTGAGATTAGGTGATGGCTATATCAATATTTTCAATTTATTTAAGAAATGATTATAAACTCACATACTCATGTACAAGGCCCCTTTTTGTTGGAAAATGGGTATTAGAAACTAAAATTGGAATTATTTAAATTGATCCAGTGTGAGGTGGTTAATTAACAATAACTAAAAGCAATTGGGGGAGACACTTTAGGTATGTAACTATCCAATAGAAGCAAATTAATATGAATGATTAACGTCTAGAACATACATATGCTGCATGTTTGATATCATGGTTAATATTTTGTTAATGTAAAATAATGAGAAAAAGGTGTAAATATTTGTGGAAAGTCATATGGAATAAACAAGCGGGATAAGAGGAATCAAATGGGTCTAAGGTCATTAGTTTACTTGAATTATTAAAGAAGATATCAACGACAATGTAATAATTGGGCAAAACATCACACATTAAAAAGCTGACCCATATACCAATTCTCAAATATAAATTGTCATGTACCATACATGATATGATAGGACAAGTATCTATCTACCCCATGATATATTTGGATCATTTATAGAAGTAATAGCATTGTTGAAAGTATTCTGTCTATTTCAGATAAAGTGCTACTAAATATGTGTATGTCATATTCAATGAGAGTCAATGCACTCTGGTAGACTGATGTAGTTCCACATGTAAATACCCTATGGCTATTAGAGAACCCAACGTTCTTGCATAGTGATTTGGCCTGCCTATAATGCTATCAGGATTCATTTTTTTGATGATTGTAGACATATCTGAACAATTCCTTCCATTATCGTCAAAAGGGTCCACATCAGGGAATACCCCTTTAATTGCTATGAATTCATGAACAGTTCTGTTTCACTCAGAGACATGTGTACAATATATCAATTAAAAGATCATAACATACTCTAATACACATTTCATATGACAACGATTGTATATCGTATATGAGATAAACTAAGCTGTCAGTGCATTTTTCTCAGAGTTATTTGAAGAAAAACTCAAAAATACCTTTGATCTTGTCCTTTGACCTTTAATATGACCTTGAGAGGTCATGGTGAATTCTCTGTATTTTGATAATATTTAATTCCACTCAGAAAGTTAATGTCCCATCAATATTATGCAGTTATAGTGGATATTGACGAAGAAATAATTTTTCTATTGATTAAATTTAATATTTTTCACTTTTTTTAAAAAACGTCTATAATTAAATTTCCTCCAGGGTTAAAGAGTGGCACCCGACAGATTTGGAATCAGGAAATTTGGGAGATCTAGAATCGATCAAAAAACATCATATGACCCAAAACGCAAGGTCAAATGTCAAATTTGTATAATTCAAATCAGGCTAGTCTGAGAAATTTTGTGCTTGATGTATGAAAATGTTAACTTGTTCTGAATAAAATATTTATAATATCAAATCAAGGTTTACCCCTCCTGCCCCCGGACTATAGCTTCCAACCTAATAAATCAAACCAGTGGGAGGGTGTATAAGAGTCAGATTTTCCGAAAATGTACAAATCAACTTCACTAATCCTCTCAAATAACCCAAATTTAAGACAAAAATCAGGTTCAAAATACTGTTCAACATAACAAAACAGACTGTTTGAATCAAGGCAATACCAAATCTACCAATATATACCTAGTGTTGATGATTTTTCAGTCCAATTTAGCAGAATTTACAAAATATATTAATCTGCCA
The DNA here is from genome assembly GCA_942159475.1 of Sthenelais limicola. Classification (NCBI taxonomy): domain Eukaryota; kingdom Metazoa; phylum Annelida; class Polychaeta; order Phyllodocida; family Sigalionidae; genus Sthenelais; species Sthenelais limicola. The sequence goes on along the minus strand of OW804096.1, from coordinate 16,317,737 downwards.
ATTGTACATTTTCTGAAAATATGACCTATTTAGTGAGCCACTGCAGCCATTGTCCCTGTGACAAGCTCATTAATCTTATTCAGCTGTTCTGAGAACAATGTTTTAACACCTTTCTCAGAATTACATTTATGGGGGAGGGTGCAATTCTAACAGAGATAAACGGGTGTAACATATAATTGCTATGGTATGTGACATCCCAATTTAAATTGTACCAAGTTCTGCGATCAATCATGAATGTGTAGGGTAAGACATTATTAAAACAGTATTAAAATGTAGGACTCATCGTTAGAGCACCTGTCACAATCAAACATGTTTGCTTGTCAGGGGTACAGTGGGTCAGATTTTCAGAAAATGTACAATTCACCTTCACCAATCCTCTCAAATAACCGAAATTTCAGACGGAAATAAAGTTCAAAATACAGTTCAACCTAACGAAACAGGTGGGCGTTTCATACTCCAGACCAGCGCATGCTATTGGACTTTGACTCGTAACTTTTTGGGTCGGAAATAAATCTCTATACATAAAGGGAATTTAAAGTCCCATTACACAAGGTAGTGATATGACTCTCGATATCGAGTGGGTAGAGCTACGTATAAGAGAGTAGTTTTGAAGTATATGCTTTAGCATAGCCTTGCTGGATTATTAATAATAACTAGCAAATAGTTTTTTAATTTCCTTGCCCGCTAGGAAGTATGGATGAGAGCTCATGCATTGTGCGTTCGTCTGGTCCATGTTCTTAGTATAGGAAACATGGACTCATGAGCTCTCATCCATACTTCCTAGCGGGCAAGGAAATTAAAAAATTATTCCTATGAGGATAGGCTCACACCAACACCTGTACTTTTTTGAATGACAAGAATGATAACCAAATAATGGTCACCTCACTCTCTCCAAACAATACAATATAAAATATTAAATGATCCCAAATAAACAAAATAAAAAATCAATACATAAATTAAATAGAAAACAATGTAAATATCATTGGACAATCCCTCATCTAGTCTACCCAAGACAGTATAAGAAGGGAAGAGAACAATATCTAACAAAGCACCTGATGAGGCTTATAGCCAAAACCGCTTAAAAACCAGCCATAATATTATATAAGCCTGATGTAGGCCTACTTACCTATGCCTAATCATGACAAACTCTATATTATTATAGCCATGATCTACGATCAAAACTAATAGAATATAATCTTCTCTATTTCATTGTGACGTTGCCCCCTCACCTTTGTGTATTATTGTATTATTGTTAGGAAACTTCCTATTTTTCTATGTCAGAGTCAGTGCTAGACTCTTTTGAAAACTTCAAAACAAGAAAAGGCTTCCATGTTGTAGGATGGAATATTAGAAGCCTAAATAGTAATATCAATGATTTTAAACAGTGTATGCAATTGAATAACTTGAATATAAATATTGTCTGTCTCACAGAAACATGGTTGACATCAGCATCGTATGATACATCTTTGATGGTGGACGGTTACAATCTCTCTCGACAGGACAGGGCAGGTAGGAAAAGAGGTGGTGGCCTCTGTTTCTATATAAGAGATGACCACCAGTTCGATTCAAACCTGTTCTCAAACTTATGCTTAAACACAGAGAATATCGAATTACAAATAATAAAGGTGCAGAAAGGTTGTGCTAAACCATATATCATATGTAATGTGTACAGACCACCGGGGGCTCCGATATTAAAAGGCCTTCAAGAACTAGATCAAGCCCTTGCCAAACTAGACACAAAGACTGATCTAATAATATTGGGGGACATGAACATAAACCTCCTAGACGAAAAATTATCCATACCTATACAACAAGAAATGAACTCTATATTTGAAAAGCATAATTTAACACAACACATAAAAAACCCAACTAGGAAAACTCTATCATCATCATCCTTGATAGATCATATATATTCCAACTCAACAATTGTAAGTTCAGCAGGGATTATTGAAAACTACACCTCCGACCACTTACCAACCTACATAACAATGAAAAAGAGTAGGAATATTTATGAAACAAGTTCGTTCATGGCACGGAACACCTCATGCCTCGATCAAAAAATTTTAAATGAAATCCTGACTAACCAAGATTGGTCAGAATACTATGAAAGTAGGGACCCTGATAAATGCTGGGCAATAATACAAGAACGAATCACTCTATATCTAGATCGTATGTGTCCCATACAAAAATTTCACAGAGTAAGGAAAAAACCAAAATGGTTAACCCCAGATATAACTTTACTAATGAACGAGAGAGACAATAAATTTAAAATAGCCTATAAGACTAAAAACAAAACCCTTCTCACGGAAGCAAAACAGCTTCGAAATAAAATCAGATCCATGTGTCGTAATAGCAAAGCTAAACTTTTGAAAGAAGAATTAACGCAAAATAAAAGCAACCCAAAATTAATCTGGAAAAAAGTAAATAAGATCATCAGCCCTGAAAAATCAAAAAATGCGCAGGAGGTTACTCTGCTAGATGAAAATGGAGTTAAATCAGATAAAAACCAAGCTGCAAATATATTCAATGAATTTTTTCTAAACATAGGTCCAAAATTGGCTGAAATGATTCCAGATCCTGTCGGAAATACCACCCCCGAATCAAATAATCAAGGTACAAATAATGACACTCAATGCAAATTTTCATTTAATGTAGTCTCCCCGCAAGAGACCTTGAAGATCACAAAAAAGATAGATCATAATAAGAGCTCAGGAGTTAAAAACATTCCTGGAAAGATATTAAAAAGCTGTCTTATGGCTCTTAACTTACAAGTAACCTATTTAATTAATCTCTCAATATCCACCTCGACTGTTCCTCTAGCATTCAAAGCTGCAACAGTCACTCCCTTACACAAAAACGGTCCAAAAAATGTCCCTAGTAATTATCGACCAATATCTGGCATAAATATGCCTGCAAAGATATTAGAAAAAGTCATACAAAAACAGCTATCCTCATATATGGAACACAACGATTTGTATTATAACAAACAATATGGTTTTAGACAGGGTTACTCAGTAAACCAAGCACACATAGACCTTCTGCAACCTTTTTATGAGAATTTAAATTCGGGAAATATCACCACGGCTGTATTTCTCGATTTTAAAAAAGCTTTTGATACCGTCCACCATTCAAAATTATTAGAAAAATTGAAAAAATTAGGAATAAATGATCAAGAAAACCTCTGGTTTAAAAACTACTTGTCAGACAGATTCCAAACAGTGAGAGTAAACGGGCACACATCTACCCAGGGTAAGATCACTTTCGGTGTTCCCCAAGGAACAATTTTAGGACCGATTTTGTTCTCAATTTATATTAACGATTTACACCAGGTAGTCAAAAACTCAGTTGTCCAACATTATGCTGATGACACAGTAATATCATATAGTGACAAATCAGAAACAAATATATTTAACACCCTTCAAACGGACTTGAACGAAATAGACACCTGGTGTAAAATAAATAAGATCTCCATGAATGTTTCAAAAACAAAATTCTTAATATTTCACCCTAATAAAAAGACAAAAAGTGTAAATAAAGCACACCAATGTCTTACCCTGGGTAGTGAACCCATAGCTCACACTGAGGAATACTGTTATCTAGGTCTACAAATCGATGAAAAACTCAATTTCAAATCTCATACAAATAAAATTATCAATAAGGTCAGATGGAAGGTGAGACTTCTATCAAATGCAAGGTATATGTTACCCAAGAAGGTAAAAAAGGATATTGTTAAAATGATTATAATACCAAACATTGATTATGGAGATATTTTTTACGACAGTTCAAACAAAAGCCTGATAAAAAGGCTCCAATCCTTGTTGAACACCTCCATAAGAGCAACCCTTGATCTTAATAAAAGAGCAAGTGTTGCTGGTGAACTGGAGAAACTTAACATACATCCAAACGAATTTAGAAGAAAAGTTCATTTGGTAGAAAGTGCATACTACCTGGCAAGAACAATAAGCAACATTGACCAACGAAAACTCCCCACCAGAAACCACGCAAAAAATCGAAAAATGTTAAAATTAGAGCATCCAAAGTCATCTCTATTTCAAAATAGTTTCCTTTATAAGGCTAAAAGTGCCTGGAACAATCTCTCCACCAGACTACAAAATTCAGAAACTCAAAGACAATTCCGACAAGAGATAGAATCTTTTTATTTACAAAATTAAATTCAAATCTAAAAACGTTGGACAATGTTACTTCATAAAAGTAAATTAACTGATAAGCCAGGTAACTGACTCTCGAACATATGTATTTCTTGCCTATGAATCTCCAAAGCTTGATTTGATTTGATTTGATTTAAAATTGAAAATCAAAAATCAAACTGTATTATATTGTACTGTACTGTACAATCATTGTACTATATCGTATTATCTCATGTTTGTTACACCCACTTATATAATCATAACTATCCTTATTCTTCATCTGTCATGATCTGTAAAGCTTTCTGGAAGTAAATCTGAAGCTCTCCTCAACCCTATTGTGTAAATTAAGGTTTCCAAACCAACTAATATAGTACATATAATCTACCTATCACTGAATCGCATACTTATTAATCTCTTATGATCTATGTAAGCATTGTGAAAGTACATCAAGTGCAGTCTTACTCACGAGTTATCTTTATATTACTCAAAACAACTGTTTTACCAACCAATAAAGTATATTATTGGAACATGTCTATATATACTTAAACACTTGTTAGTCGTAGATCCATCTGATAATTCTCTCATCTCGCTTCTTTATTGTTTTATTTTATCCCATATTTAATCCTAGCCTCAGTCGTATACAGTAAATAGGCCTTCTAAATTAAAGGTAACTGTCGGTAGAAATGGAATTTACTTTTCATATAGACATGTCGACCCTTTTGTCATCTCTTTGTATTTTAAATAGGCAAATAAAAGATTTTCTTATCTTATCTTATCTTATAATAAATATATAATAAATCAAACTAAAAATAATATAGACACACTACCCTCCTACCTTCCTCCCTTCTCCCCATCCCACAAGCCCTGGCCCCTCCTCCCACTGACTCTATGCAATAAGACTAGAGCCCAGTGCAAGTCTAGTGCAAGTCTAAAACACCAGACATTCCCAGGCACAAGTATACAAAACCCAGGCACTGGAAAGCAATGGACTGGATCGAGGTCACATGACCCAGGGATCGGAGATCTGGCAGGAAATCCAAACCCAAAAGCAGTATAAAAAGAGCTCTGGTACACCAGATTGTCAATCTTTGATTTAACCCGCCAACGTAGCGGGCAAAGAAATAAAGTTAATTTCACACACTGTACACAGAGTGCTGAAAACTGAGGCAAAGATTCAACTCTGACGATGAAACCTGGTGTAGGGGCACTGATAGGTTTGTTTTCAGGCAGCGCTGGAGGCTCAATGTAAACCCATTTATAACCCCTTTTCAACCCTAATTTGTTAATGAAACATAGTGGAATGGTTCGGCACCATTTTTGGCAATGTGCATGTGAAATATAATGGAGATCTGGCCAGCAGTTTCAGAGAAGATTGCAGTTTAAGGCTCGAAATGCTTATTTTTATTAATATAGAGATAACACGTAGTCAGTAGTCCTGTTTCTAGACTAGTAAGTAATCCTATATTTCTGTAATTTATACAACATATCATGTGACCTTTTAAGATATATATTCCGAATTAATATATCTGGTAATATCGCAAAGATATTCGTGGAGAGTTTGGTATAGAGTCTAGAGAACGAAGGTGAATTGGCTAATATATGGAGAAATATGTCCATAACATTATTGAATATCACTTATGAATAATTATGAATTAGTTATGGATGATAGTATACAAGATAACAGTTGCTCTCTTTGATTATTAAAATCAAGACTTATTCAAATCAGACCAATTTAAGTGAGGAGGAAGAGAGGCACGGGGAGGAGGAAAATTTGTGGGAATATAATATGAATGTCACAGACATTTCAGATATATGACAAACAATAATACTTATGTATAATTATTGACAGTATCCTTGGTAACCAATGTTACACAATTTTAATATAACCCCCACTTTTCTTACATGTAAAATATTCCCTGATGAAGGTACACCCTAGTACCGAAACGTTGGAATCTACATCGAAACATCACTTGAGAAAAGAAAAACCACTTAAAAAAAATCGCTGATTCTTTGGTTTTGGTGTTACATCAACTTATAAGAATAATAATTATGTTGTGTATTGAGATATGATTTCTGATAAGAGTATTGACTAGAAAATGTGTTCCTCTTCCCAGTGTGACCTCTGATGAATAATAAATGTGTGTACATATTTTCTTATTTGACTATATATTTATTATCAGATGGTTTCTACCCGTATCATTTCATTTTGATACAAATACAATACAGCTGATGTCTTTATTTGGGCTTGTGGGGAGTTGTGTGCACGTGAAATGTTCATGTGTATTCCGCGATGGGCCACATATGTGATGTGTTTCAGGAAAATGAGTCATAAGTCGCACAAAATAGATTTTTAGATATAGAATATCATTATATTTGAAAAGATGAGATCAAGCTGATTCCAATGATAGTAAAGAGTCTATTAATCTAATAAGTATTTCTAGATTTTAAGTTTGATATTTTCGTTTTTGAAAAAAAAAGTTTCCAATATTTCTGGAGGTCAGTAAACAGTAAAGTAACTAAATGTAGTCGTTATGAGGACCTTTAAAACTAATAGATATATTATATAGATTGTCCTGAAATTTAATACACCAATTGGTTGGATTGCTTGCTTGCCGAAATGTCCAGTTACGGATAAGAGGAACCATTAATTGGTTTTAAATCCATAAAATTAGTAATTAGTTCTCTGCAAAGTACACCTAATCTTATAGAGCTAATCAGAGCTGATGAATTCCCTGAGAGAAGGCCGAGTGGCCGACCTGGACGTGGAAGACTTTCTACTGGTAAAGTCATTAAGGAAATTGGGGAATAATCTTTCACCGGATAAATTGAAAAAAAGCAACTCGGGTATCTTGGCTAGAGATAAGGATATTTCTATTACGCATCATCCTACTCTGCATACACATGATGCAACGTCACAAACAATACAGTGTATGTCTCTTGTAGTGAAGGTAGAGATATGCTACGCTAAGTTGGTTCCCTAACTATTGGTAGATGGCGCATTGTTGAATTCTTCTAGCGCTCGTGGCTAAAATTAGCGGGCTAACAGTTGTTAGCTTAACAAACAACACCTTGATTAATGCATGATTAACGCAGGCTTTATGATACGGGATTAACGAACACGCGCTATTTTGGGGGTTACCAGACCATCGCTGTGTCGCTGCGTTCCGTTTTTTTTAACGAGCGCTGCGTTAAATATGAAATGTCCGCCAGATTGCTAGAATGAATGCAATGCAGAATATACTCGAATTTACCTAGTATTGACCAAATTGCAGCCTAAATTAGCAGAATTTACTCAATGTGTAGAGTTGCCAAATTTACATCTTATATAAAAAGTTTGCAATGTTTCTGGATGTGTAATTACCAGTAAAGTAATTAAATATACTCCATACAAAGACCTTCAAAATGCAAGGATATATTGTATACAATGTCCCAAAATTTGTTCCATGGATTCATATGACCATAAGTGCTAAACTGTCTAAGAATCGAAACATTTCAATAAAGAGATCTTGTGGAAAAAAGACTTGGAGGAAAGATATTAAATTTTACTGGAACACATCACAATTGAAAAATTAAAAAATATGAGTAATGTGATAGGCCTAACAGTTGATTTCCATAATCAAAAGAAATAAGAAATAAGAAAATAATCATTTCTCGTCTGTAACAAATTATTATTTCACCTTAATAAGGCATTAGAACCAAACCCATTTTTCTTGACAATATCACAGACAATATCACAGATCCTCAAACAATTACACCGTTATGTTCTTAATTTAGACTGATCAAAATTAAATTACCCAATTTATTATCATAAGAAATACCTTTCAAGCCATCATCATAAGAATGATGAGAACTGTAATTTTGGCAAAATTAAATGTGGCAACGAACACATCTTTAACTGTTTTAAAAAGAAACTTTTCAAATCTGATCATTCAAATGCAAAAGATCAAAAATAATTATTTTAGGGTATATATCTACCTGACATTGCCTGAGGGCGTGTGCTGATGACATAAAGACAACAAATTGTAGCAAGAATCTTCCAATACCACATCTTCTCCTGTCTATCCCCAATGCTGGAGTGATCGTTTCACACTTAGGGAAACATGTTTCAATCACTGACTTTACAGTATTTAGATCACAGCCATGTATGCTTGGCTGAGCTGATGCTCCCCACCCCCTTCACATGTATGGTATGACCTGCTTGTATAGGCATGGGTCACTTAAGGTGATTCAGTAGTGATTTTGTTTATTGATGAATTTTTCTAAAATTTTTACCAATGATACTTGACATGAAATAATCATTATTGAGAAAATTGAAAAAAAATATAGGTCACCAGGCTAGTTTTCATGCTATGGCGGTATGGAAAGAGAAATAATAAATCATATTTGAGTGATTTTACTACAATTGAGTGATTTATTAACATAATTCGTTTAAAATGGTTCTCACATGAATTCAGACATCAAATTTCACCCAGACATTCAACATGTATATACTAATCATCAGATAATTTTATTTTCCTCAAATCCTGAGTTAGCCCCCTGGAAGCCCCCCAGTGGCAGTATAGGGCACTAGCAAAATTGACTTTGGCTGATGACAATCAGCATTTAAAAAAAACTGTTTGATGAATTTTTTTAAAATTTGATATGAATGTAGATACAACATTTGCTAACTCATACACAAAAAATCAGGATGGCTTTCCAGGCTAGATTTTTCTATATCACAACTTATTTATGAGAAAAAAATGGGGAAAAAATGAAATTCCTGATAAATATTTGATTTGAACTAAAACGGCTCCATGAATCTTAATGAAATTTAATATAGATGCAGGTACTGTAGATACTAACTCACACACCAAAAATCAGCAGGCTGAATAGTTTATATCAAGACTAAATTATATACATACTTCATCTGCATAATGCTGATATTCCCTGCCATATATGGGTCAGATTTTCAGAAAATGTACAATTGACAGATCAACATATTTTGTAAATTCTGCTAAATTGGACAGAACAATCATCAACACTAGGTATATATGAGTGTATTTGGTATTGCCTTGATTCAAGCAGTCTGTTTGGTTATGTTGAACAGTATTTTGAACCTGATTTTTGTCTTAAATTTGAGTTATTTGAGAGAATTGGTGAAGGTGAATTGTACATTTTCTGAAAATCTGACCCATATATTGAATACACACACAGACAGGCGTGTGAAAAAAGGCAAAAGTTGTAACCCGCTACTCACGCTAGGCGTTGCGCGCAACCCGTTACATAATCACTACTGAGTCACCTTAAAGCCGCAATCACAGTTATTATCACTCAAAATATTCATATATATTGTCTTTTTTGATTTGTAAATCATCTTGGGGTCTTCTTAATCACACATCTCATTTCATTATTACCCACCATACTGTTCTCTCCGAAGAAATAATTCAAATGTTACCTGAGCAGTTTAAAAACTTTGGCATAAGCTGCTTATTGTCCTGAATAAAAATTTGTCCAAAAAAAATGATGTGTTATAACCCATGTAACCCATGTCTACAAGTCATTAGAGTTTGACTCGTTCCTTTTATTACCTGCCTTTATAAGCCTTCCCATTTATATTTCGGTCACCCACTGAAATCCTGTCATGACGTAGGCTTATTTATTATCACTCACTGGGAGATGATTCCTTTAAAATAACAACAGCAAGTATTGACAACTTCAATCATGTATACGTATGATAATAATAGATTAGTCTATCTATGACAAAGATTAGATTAGATAAGAAAATTGTTTATTCATCAAAGAGATATACAATTACAGAATAAGTCTGACAAAGGGTCAACAAGCTTATGGAATGGGATTCCATGTTTTCCCGCTGTTAGCTTTTTGGAGACGAGAGTATAAGAAGTTTTTGTAGTGACTAATAGGGAACTACATGAGAGTTGGAATACAGGGTATACATAGTATTCACATGACGTCACCCCAGTCAGCGGCTATCCTCACTGGCAGCCATAATGTGTGGCAGCATAGATAGCGGGAGACACTAGATCAACAGGATTTCCCGTTTCGAATGTTTGCTAATGGCATAATACTCATTATTCCATCATGACACACTAGAAAATGATCATATAACCTATCAGCATACTGTATATAACATTCTCTAAAACTTTCGGAGGTGAAAACTGCATTTTTGAGGCTTGGAGCACTCATGTCCAGCTAAAGTTGACCAACATTATGGCAAGCCGTGGCTAGCGCCATGACGTCAGTGAATACTATGTATTACTAAGGTAAATATAAAAATATAAATGTGTGTATTCAGTTGAATACTGTTATAAATTGGAGCGGCATTAACCTAAGAAAACCAAGGGAAGAGGTGACGTTTGGACGTACAGACATCAGTGTCCCTCACTGGCAGGATTCCGCCTTGATCGAGCGGAAGATTTTCAGACTTGAAAGAGAAAAACAAATTTAAACAGAAAAGCTTTCAGGCCGAATCATCCACCATGTCAGAAATAAATTTCATGACCTGTGGCAAGAAGCATAATCGGCCGCCATGTACAGGAGAGTAATCTGCGTCATGAAGAAATCACAAAGCACCATGCTCAGCTCGGGCAGCTAGCATTGACGTCAGTCAAGTCTCAGATCTGGGTAAGCTTCACCCCGAACAATACATTCCTAACCGTAAATTTGAAGATCTTTCAGTCAGGGAATTGCTATATGGATATGTATGTGTGCTAAATCACTTGGTTTTATTTGATGGTGATCCCTATGGCTACAGCCTTCACCTATCATATATCGCATCGAAGGCTACAGGCGAAGAATACATAAAATTTGCTTTAATTTGGAATGAAAGAACGGTAACCAACCTGGTCATGGAAGGGAAAATCGGTGACTGGGTACAGGTCGAACCAAATCTCTCTAGTCAGTTGTTTTCTCCAGAAAACATGAAAGGTTTTAAAAGGATGCAAAATTTGAAATTTGCCACCATGAGCAGACGACCCTCTTCACAGGGACGTCCATCATCCTTCAGTAAAATGGTTCAAGGTGTCAAAGTACAACCCATTTTTTTTATTTCAGTAGTTGGCCTAAGGATATTTGCTGGTTGTTTAATAAGCCTTCACATACTAAGAAATGCTTCGGTTGTAGATGTCAACATATCTGCAGATTGTGTATGGACCCGGGTTATGGGGCGGAGTTGTGTGAGTCACGCAACTCTACCTTTTTCATGGGGAGAACTCTCCGCAGGTGGAGAGAGTAAATAGCTATTGATTCACCAACATTGCCACCAATTGTCATGTTTACCACCGGCAAGCCCTTCAGACTTTGATGATTTGGCTATTTCTGAACCAAAATTTGAACTGTTGCTTGAATATATCGTTACTTTGCCTGACATAATCTCATTGGGGGCGTCAGATCACAGTTGAAGCCGAAATCCTGGTTAGAATTCTTAGCCACATCATCTTGAACAGGGTGGTGAACGGTTTCTCCCTGGTGAATCATGAAGCAAACATTACTGGCTGTGAGATGTCAAACTATCAGTCTTGCTTGGTGGACCACAATAAAGACAGACGCGGGACAGACGTACACTCTAAACGCCGATTGCGTATTTTGAAGAGGAAATGCTGGAAATATCCCTCCAAAATATTGTATCCCGTAGTACTCAATCGCGTTATTGGAATCCCTGACAAAGCTAACGAAATTCCCTAATCCCCTGCCTGTGCGACAGAGCATGAAGTGGTGGCACGACTATCCGTGGGCGGCAGTGCGTGAAGGCGTGTGCACTCACCCATGACGGTGTGAGAAAGCAGAGAAAAAAAAACTGAACATGCTTGGGTTCGATCTAACAACCTTGTGATTAACAACCAAGCATCATAACCACTACACCACAGAACCAGCTATGAACAAGGCCTCAACTAATCAATCTGAATGCTAATAGTGTGTGTGAGAGAGAGAGATGGAGGAATAGAGAGAGAAGGAGGGGGAGAGGCAGACAGGGAGATTGCAATTGAAAGAAAGTAAGAAAGAGATGGACGGGAAAGGAGAGGAAGAGCAGGGAATATTTTTTTTCAGGAATATATATGTGTGATGTGTTACAGGAACATAGAATAATTATATATTGATACTTTCAAAGTAATTTATTCACAAAATCTCTTTGTTGGAATGTTCCAATTTTTTGAGAGTTTAATCTTCTTAGTAATATAAATATGCGTACCAAATCTCAAGACATTGCATTGAATATATCCTTGCGTTTTGAAGGCTGTCGCATAGAGTAAATTTAGTTAATTTATTAGTAATTGTCCACCGAGAGATTTTGCAAACATAAATATGGTTGATTCTCATGAAAAGGTTCCAAATGGGTATTTTTGGAAGGATCATTGGAATGAAATGAAATGTCTAGTATAGGTGCTCTATATCATACTCTTCTAAACCCTAAAACTGCGCATCTTAGGTATGAAAACTGTTGGAAATATACTCTCAAATACATTGCGTCACGGACGGTGATGGTCAAAAAATATTCGTCGTCATTTCCCTCATTAATAGAACAATAGAATGATAAAAAAAATGCATGATCCATAAGAAGAAGAAAAGCCCTTTCGAATGGTATATGGCAGATAGACCTACTCTCATGGGATTGTTATGAAATTTTCCCATTTGGAACCATTTCATGAGAATCGACCATAATTATATCAATTATGGAATTTAGAATAATGAAATAATTCGATTTAATTTCTGGTAGAATATACTTCCTCACCATACACACCCCTATTTCATGTAACAATGCTACAAGGGAATATGGATTCATATTCGCACCTAGTTATATACAGAGAAAGCCTGTCTGCCAGGTGTTACTTAAGACAATGGGTTGGCAGGCCTTCCCTTTTGTGCGCACCTGACTGATTTCCTAATCCCCGCATTGCGTTATCCCAATGCCTGCTACCGCGTAGAATTATATTATATTTAATTACGCGATACACATGACTCACTATACGCTATTAATTACTAGATCAAGGGATTTTTCTTAGCGTGTACCTCTTTACTATCAAAGGAACTCAATGAACATAGATAGTTCAATGTGTGTGCATGTAATGGGAGTGATAGCAAAACCCAATGGGGGCATTAGGCCCGTCGTGGACTAGTTGTCCAGATCAGTCATCTGTTGATAATTATTTTACCAGCAAAGTTATGTCATCCTTCTCTCTACTATCAATTGATGAGGTAGTGGCTGACATCCCACAGGGGCATACATTGGCGTCATCAAACTAGCAAGTGCTAACAGATTTCTCCAAATTGTGCCTGATCAACGCCAGTATTTCGGACTGGTGAACACAAATATATCGTTGATAACTCAGTATGTTTTGGTCCATGTGCTGCTCCATTTGTGTTTGAGAGGGTGGCATCTGCAGTGACAAGAGGCTTGGCTAAGATATTTGATTGGATATTATTTGTACAGTTTGCTGAAGAGATGCTATGGTGGATATCTAGTGTATTATAAAATAACGGGTGGCCTTTATGGCTGTTCCAGAAAATACTACCATCGACTATGTGCATTACTTTACTCAGGATTGGTTTGCCCTGGCCAAGGTTCCCACCCTGGGATATTTCTGCTTGGGGCCAGAGGCATATTTCATTGGGTTTACAAATATATATATGCAAGAATATTGCTATGCCTCCCTTTTGTTTCCAAAGTTTCTCTTCAAGGGACATAGCTTCTCTGGCTTGTGCGATATGAAATGTGTGCCCCACAAGGACCACAGGTCCCCCTAGTGGCGATTTTGAGAACTTTCCGCTTGACTGGTGGCTTTAGATTTTTAAGACAATAAAACCAGCTTATCAAAGAACATCATCCCGCAAAAAAAATTACTTTTGAAATTTGTTTGAGGTTCGATGCTAGATTGCCTGGACTAACAGGCTTCAGCTGTTCTGTGGTGCAACCCAACACATTGCATGATGATTCAGAGGAGGTTTTATGACATTTTATACTTAAATTCAAAAACTTTTTTGATACATTTTATGACAATACATCCAAATTTACATGAGAAGCAATAGATGGGTGACTTGACCCAGGAGATTTTTTAATTTAACAGATAATGGGAATATCCTTTTAATTGCTATAAATTCATGAAAAAAATCAATTTTAGTCATAGAGATATGTACAATATGTCATTTCAAAGACCATTTCATACTCTAACAAACATTTAATACATGTTTCTCCAACAGAAACTTGACTGTGCTTCAAGAAATAGAGGTTTACTTCATTTTGTCGCAAAAACGCAAAATGACCTCATTTTTCAAAAGGTGATTTTATAAAAACTATCACATGCAGAATCAAGTGGTTGGTATCAATCAATAGATAATTATAGGCCCTATACATGGTTTTATTTAACCTAAGATGTAAATGCATTATCCTCAGAGTTATTGGCAAAAAAACTAAAAAAATTAAGAAAAATTGGCGGCCTTCTTGGATTTTCTCTGCAAATATAGGTCAGCGCAAGTGGCATCCACCATGAATTTAATCAGTGATGGTCAGGCTACCAATCCACGGTGGATGCCACCCTCTAACATTCCGTACCTCCTAAAGTGATTTCTAAGCCCCTTTTGAAATTCTGCCTCCAGTCTAGTTGGTAAATCTCCCTATTAACAGTGGGCGCCCTACATTAACTAGTTGTTGGAGAACACAGAAGGTGGAGCCAAAATCAGTTCCACTCTCAGAGGCTTATGTGGGTCAGATTTTCAGAAAATGTACAATTGCCAGCAGGACATAATTATTCAGTAAATTCTGCTAAATTAGGCTGCAATATGGTCAATACTAGGTAAATTTGAGTATAATCGGTATTGCATTGATTCTAGCAATCTGTTTGGTTAGGTTGAACTGTATTTTGAACTTTATTTTTGTCTGAAATTCGGGTTATTTGAGAAGATTGGTGAAGATGAATTGTACATTTTCTGAAAATCTGACCCATGTGATAAATGAAGAGTAGAATGTGGTTGGTATTAATATTGCTACAGCGTGGACTTGGACATAACATTGAACATTTAGATTTTAAGGTATAAATATTGTTTATTACGATGTCTGATAATAGACAGTGGGTCATAAGGGATATTGGTGGATTTTTGGGGGGTAAGGGGAATAGGCCACAAAAAAATTACAAAAGCTTGTACCGGTAATCATGTAATAATTGTATTAAGCGGAATTGTTTTGTATGAAACAAATCGGCGAAATATATTAAATTGTAGTTGAAGATCGCAGAATTTATAAGTAGAAAATAACAGATTAAACATGTTAAAGTATAATGTAAGGTAATTGAGATGATCGAGATGTAATAATATAGTAGAGATTGTTAGGAATATTGTTTTCAATTGGCAAATGAGAATTATCATGGTATGAAACTTTGACCAATAAAATTTAAAAAAAAATAAAATAGGAGACTCTATAATGTTGTTAATACATTTATGGCAGAAACGGTGTACATAAATGTTTGGCCTTATTTGTAATGAAAAAATAAAAAATGTAAAGAAATGTGAAAAAACACGGAAGTACATACTATAATTCTAAGGTCTGGTAAACTTTACCGGGACAATAAATCGTGAACTATGTTAGGAACGGGTTCATGGCACTTATAGCAACACAATTTTGTTATTAACGTTGGAAAACCAATAGACAAAAAGATCTCTATATACCAATGTACTCATAGTAACGTTTAAACAAATAATATGTCATCTGTTATCTGAGAAGTGTTTCTATATTTTATGTTTGATATTTTTATGTTTGAAAAATAAGTTTTGAATATTTCTGGGTAGACAATTCCTAGGAAAGTTGCTAAATATATTCAGCATTAGACACCAAAAATGAGAATATTTCAACGATGAAATAAATCACTTTAAAAATATCAATTTTTCGACTTGTGGCTCATTTTCCTATAACACATCACATATTTACCAATGTCCTCATAGGAACATTTATACCAATAATATACACTGCTAAGTTAATTACCCCCCACTGCAGATGCCTTATTGAGTCAGAAAGCTTTGTCCTATTGTTTCGCCAATACGACCTACTGAATTAGGAAATGGTTACGTTGGAGTGAGTCATGTCTGAACGGATCCATAAAAGGCAATTGTTGGAACCTTGGGTCTTGTCTGGCCTTGGATCTCATATAAGGGCAAATAACAACATGACTTCCCGAAGTATGTGATGTGTTACAGTCATATATACATATATATATATAAAGATTTTTATTTCTCAATAGACAGTTACAATAAATGATGAGAAAATGGATAAGTGCCCCTCAACGCATTGCTGCTCTTCCCAGGCTTCCGCTGGCATATTGTAATAATACATGTGGATCCTTTTACTCTCATACATTTAGTTAATATTAATTCCAATTCAACAATAAAATTTTACATGACATTTCTTATTCCAAGAGTCCACTTATCATTACATTCTGTGAAGACTCGTACAACTTTTAGATAGGTTTTCAACCCTCGTTTTAGAAGTAATATTTTTTTTTATAACTTAACTATAACTACATAACGGGTATAACAGTTTGCCCTTATATTCCCCCTTATCACTCTTACCGAGTGTTTGAGTTATCTTTTTCTATCCTCGACCATCTATATAATTTTTATCTATATCTGATTGCATTCAACCTATTATCTTCACTTATACATTTGAATACTTTCTGAGTGAGTTCCTTCCTCTCCAATAAATTATGACAACGATTTCATTCACATTATTCATAGTAACTTCTTTACCTCTATTTGTGATTGTGTGAACCTTCCTTATACAATTTCAACTAAAGTCATGTGTCCAGAGTTTACTGCAAATAAACACTATTTGCCTTTACTAGTAATTCCCTGTCATAAGTCGCAAAATATCACTAAAGAGATTTCATCATATCTGAAAAGGTGATTACAAGCCGATTCCCTTTAATATTTGTGATGTGTTTCAGGAAAATGAGTCATAAGTCGCAAAATTGATATTTTTCAAAGTGTTTTTTTCACAAGATCGTATTATTGGAATGTTCTAATCTTTGGGGAGTTCATCACTTATAGCTATATCAATCGATATATCAAATTTCAGGACAATCTATGTAACATATCCTTGCGTTTTAAAGGTCCTCATGTGGAGTATAATATTTGGTTACTTTACTGTTTATTGACCCCCAGAAATATTGGAAAATTTCTTTTTCAAAAAGGAAAATATCAAACTTTAAATCTAGAAATACTTATTAGATTATCATTGGAATCGGCTTGATCTCATCTTTTCAAATATAATGGTATCTCAAAATCTTTTTTTTGAGACTTATGACTCATTTTCCTGAAACAGATCACATTTAATATGTGAAGTGTTCCAGGAAAATGGGTCACAAATATAATTTTCAAAGTCATTTATTCACAAGATGTCTTAATCAAATACATCGATGCGTTTCTAAGATCATCCTATACATTTAGCTACTTCACTAGTAATTGTCCACACAGAAATATTGTAAAGTTTTTTCTTCATTGGAATCGGCTTGATCTCATCTTTTCAAATTATGATAATATCTCAAAAACCTTTTGTTGCAACTTGTGGCTCATATGAATTCCTGGAACACTTCATAAATTATCGTTCGATGTCTCTACAGGTATAACCGGATCAGATCTTCAGAAAATGCACAATTGGCAGATCAACACATTTTGTAAATTCGGCTAAATTAGACGTCAGAACCAGGTATATCTGGGTATATTTGGTATTGTCTTGATTCAAACAGTCTGTTTGGTTATGTCGAACTTTATTTTGAACCTGATTTTTGTCTTAAATTTGGGTTATTTGAGAGGATTGGTGAAGGCGCATTGTACATTTTCTGACGATTTCACCCAACCAATGTTAAGGGACATTCCCCTATCGGTGTGTGTGTGGGGGGGGGGGGGGGGGGGGAGCAATAATGAAACAATAACAAAGAACCTTTCTGTTTCTAAATACTGCGAGGGCGGTACAACAGGTTGTTGTTGCAAGCCTGATGTGGTGACAACCATGTCCCACGTATGTTGATCGCAATTAGTTATACTTTGTACGTACAGAGGCCAAGTACTGTACCGTGCCACTCCGACCCGGTCCCCATGAACTGCTCTATTGTGCTCAATATTTATTCCCCTCTTCTTCACTCGACAAGAAATAAAAACGTCCACGTCACATTCGTGATGTGTTTCAGGAAGTGAGTCATAAGTCGCAAAAATTATATTTTTCAAAGCGTATTATTTACAAGATCTCTGTGTTGGGATATTTTGAGTGTCTAGTACTTGTGATTGAATGTACCATATTTCTAGACAGTTCATTAAATATATCTGTGCGTTTCTTAGATCATCATATGGAGCATATTCATTACATTACTAGTAATGATCGAACCAGAAATATTGCAAACTTTTTGTTTCAAAAATAAATTGCAAAATATGGTATTTTGGTTTTATTCACAAGATAAATTTTGGGGAAGGTTTTCATTTTGGTGTGCTAAACGCTTCTCGTAGTATGAATACATTTACCAAATCTCTTTACCCCCCCCCCCCCCCCCCCTTTCTAAACCTAGTTCAGAACTTGTAACAGCTTCAACTGTATACAGGCGTATTGTATCTAAAATTACAGTCCAGAAACCAAGTATATTTGCAACTGTCTATCTACCACCTTACTCCATATGTGCTTATATCGTTACCATCATTTTTCTAAACACTTTAAATATCACATCATCTCATCTCATTAACTCATCACTTACTGTATTGTTGATTATGTTATCCCAATTTAACACTCAAATTGTTGATATGTAGATGAACATCATCAAACTCAGGACCTGACGGGAAACAGGGGCAACCCTAGTCAGTGTAATGTCTAATAGTTGGCACATGCCACTGTTCTACTCCTGAATAAAGAAATGTTCAAAAAAAAAAGCTGCTTTAGCGTGCATGATGCGTTATTATATATATGTTAGGCTATATGGATACGGTTTATTGAAATAATTGCTATCCATTAATTCCAACTGGAACCCATATTGTAGGAAGTGGGTTATCTTGGGTAAACAGTGAAGTGTTAAAATTCTATTTCAAAAAGAATTTACCTGACATCACTAGACTACTAAACCTTTGTGTCAGAACAAGTACAATACCTCAGGAATGGAAGGAATTTGTAGTTTCCCCAATTCCAAAATCTGGCAACCCGCGGTTACTTACCAATTTACGCCCCATAGCCCTAGTGCCCCTCCCCTCGAAACTACTGGAAAACTTTGTATGTGAGTCCCTGAAGTATCATATGGAAAGTAACCATCTGTTCACAGATACTCAGGGGGGGTTTAGGAAAAACTACTCCACAAATAGGTCAGTTTTTGAATTTATGGACCCCATTATCAAAGGCATCGATAACGGACACTTAAGTGTAGCTACATACTATGACGTCGCGAAAGCGTTTAATTGCTTGGACCATAATATACTAAAAAAGAAACTGGAATTTTACCAAATAAATCCCTTGATAGTGAAATTAATAGATAACTATCTGTCAAATCGGAAACAACGAACTAAAATAAATAATTGTGTCTCAGATTCACTAACCATTGATATTGGGGTACCGCAAGGTAGTGTCATTGGACCGCTAATGTTCATCATATATGTAAACGACCTACCGAATGTCATAAAAAGAGTTAACCATGTTGTAACATCAAAAATCAGTATTTATGCTGATGATACGGCAATCAGCGTCACAGGTGCAAATCTAAATGAATGTTTAGAAGTCTCACAACAGATTAGTAATGAAATCTCGATGTGGATGAAATATAATAAGCTGCTGTTAAACGCTGGTAAATGTCAGATACAAATACTTGGTGGCAGAAATGCCTTGAAAAAAGTGAAATTCAAAGAATTAGGTCCTGTTTACGTGGATGGCAAAGCAGTAAGTATGGCTAAATCAGTGAACTACCTGGGCTATACCATCGACCCAGTGCTAACCCTAAATCAGCACTTCGAAAAAATGAAGAACAAACTTCAGTTTAGAGTAAATCAGCTGGCTAGGATTAGGCATTTTATCACAACTCATTTGGCCACCTTAATACTAAAGGTGCATATACTCTCACTAGCTGAATATGGTCTACCATTTCAAAATTTAGCTAATAGGGGGACTATAAATAAGGTACAAAGTGTTGTAAATCGAGGGGCCAGACTGGTGTTTATTGGACAGGATCTTACCACTAATGAAATGCAAGATCGTTTAAATATAAAAAATATAATAAGAAGAAGCCACATTGCATTAATAGGGCTAATGTGGAACTTTTCTAAGATCCCAAGATATGTACAAGACATGCCAAGAGACACTAGACTGGCTACTGGAATAATTCTAAAAGTACCGGTTCCCCGACGAGAAAAGTTAAGAAAGTCTCCGCACATGTTAGGCCCTCTAATGTGGAATGGGCTGCCAGCTATACAAAAGGCAAAGAACTGGCCAAATTTAAAAAGCTTTCTTAAAGCAAATGAGGATTGGATACTTAACTAAAAACCATGTCTTTGTAATTTCATATATAACTCTTCACACCCTGTCTTACGATGTAAGGATTTGTCCCTCGTCGTTATGGATGGGTAAATGTGGGTTTATTTTCGAGATACTAGACAAAATGGTGTAATGAGTGAACTTATCTAGAAATGGTGCATAAGAAGTAGACCTATGTGTTTTTACCCACGCAGACTGTATTATTATGTATTTTAGACTATGTGTCAGGGCATCAAAAATCACAAAAAAGGGGTTGCATGATATTCTTCTATAGTTCATGAGAAAGTAGGGGGAGGGATGGCAGTTGAATCGCTGTCATTGGATGACCGATGCATCTGCTATCTCTCCTTCACTAAAGAAGACACCAGGATGGAGTTGTCTGATTTATGTTAGTAATGTATGAAATCGTAGTATAGAAACTGTATAAAGCCTTAATGGTGTAAATTGGTAAAAGAAGTAAAAGATTAAGTTTGAAAGTTAGTTACAAATGATAATAGTATATGGGATTGAAATTTTTGTCGGCGATTGAAATGTATCACATCATGTGAAATCTTGTCGAATAAACATTTTAAAAAAAAAAAAAAAAATATTTTGGTATATAATATACAACCGCTTTTCAACTATTTTCCACTAATTGAAGATTTATTGGATTCGTGACTTCTTGAGACCAAACAACAAGTGACCCGTTGCATAACAAATCCTTATTGGATATTTGCCTTCTTCACATTTTTCCTTGTAAAGCAGTTGGTAAGGCAACTTTAGGGAAGGATAATCAGACGATGCTACCTATGTATTAGATATATCCTTGCATTCTAAAGTCATCATATGGGTCAGATTTACAGAAAATGTACAATTCACTTTAACTTATCCTCTCAAATAACCCAGATTTAAGACTAAAATGAGCTTCAAAACGTAGTTTAACATAGCAAAAAGTTTAACATAGCAAAAATCAAGACGACACCAAATATACTCAGATATATTCCCGGTTTGTATCATTTTCCAGTCTAATTTAGCAAACTTTCTAAATATGTAGAGCTGCCAATTGTACATTTTCTGAAAATCTGACCCATATAGAGTAGGCCTATATTTAACAGCTTTACTAGATATTGCAAAATTTGTTTTAAAAAATGAACATTATATCAAATTTAAAATATAGAAATACTTATTAGAGTCCTATTGTTTACCATCATTGTTTACCAATTATAGATTATGGTGATTTGTTTTATCGTTCGTCGACACTGGCCCAACTGAAAAAACTGCAAACATTTCAGAACTCAGCTTTTAAAATTATTCTAAAATTGCCAAAGTTAGCCAGTACCATTGAAGTTCACAAATCATTAAATCTATCCTCTCTTTCAACAAGAAGGGATAGTCACCTATTAGATTTGGCTTTTCTTAGAACGAGAACCGATGATAATGTTGATAAAAGGAATATTAGCTTAAGAAGATTGTCAAAAGGGAAAAAATTGTTGGTCCCATTACCAAAAAATGACATATTCAAAAAGTCATATGTATATTCTTTAACTAGTTTGTGGAATAATCTCCCTGATAATATTCAGGAAACCAAAACGAGGATACAGTTTCGGCAGTATTTAAGGACAACATATTTATGTGATTATGACGAATATTTATCGAATGATTGAATAAATTGTTGTTGTTGTTTAACGGTCATTATGGTGAAATGATCAGCCATCAGATAAAAGACTTGTAAGACCTTATTGAAAAATCGATATAACGATATATATATATGAATTAACAAATCTGTCTGTTTAATTTTGAATTTTAATTGAAATACCTCTGTGGTTCATTTTATATAAATCCAGAGTTTCTAAATGTCGTTATTGTATAACTGTTATGTAGTTGTTAGTTACGATTTCAAATTGTAGGAATCAGACTATTTGACCGGAGCCTTGCTTCAGAGGTAGTGTTATTAATGAAGTATGAATAATGATGGGTGATATATCTTTGAATCGAGCCGACTGAACACTGACTCTGAACTCTTAACAATATATCAACTAAAAACGTCGGATTATTACTATGAATACTAAATTACCAACAGATAGGAATCTGTCACACCCGTGGTGAGATGTTTACAATTTTTGATATTAGGACTTGGCTCTGGATCTTGTGTTATTTTACAAACCCTAGTATTGTCTTTGAAACGAACAGATTCATGTACAACTTAATATCCCATAATTAGTAACAGGTATTAATAACTGTGGATACCCCAGGAAGACCTCAAATCCGAGAGGCTGGCGTCCCGTTCTGAACTATGTAACTGTTCGAATCAGAATAAAAATACGATATATATTGGAATCGGATTGGTCTCATCTTTTCAAATATGATGACATCTCAAAATCCATTTTCTGCGACTTGTGACTCATTTATTGGATTCCTGACTCAAGTCAGGATTTCTTACGCAACAGACCCTTGGCGGTTATACCCATTCCCAGAAAGGAAAAATACAACATTATTTGGTCAATGAATACTGGAACTATCGGTGTCAGGTTACGATATTGTACTGCCTAAAGCACAGTTGGTACAACACATTATATATGCAACACGCTCCATAGGTGAAGTCGCCAGAAAATGTACAATTCATCTTCACCAATTCTCTGAAATAACCGAAATTTCAACTGATAATAAAGTTCAAAATACAGTTCAACCTAACTAAACTGATTGCTAGAATCAATGCAATGCTGAATATACTCGGATTTAGCAAGTATTGGCCAAATTGCAGCCTATTTTAGTAGAATTTACTAAATGTGTACAGCTGCCAATTGTACATTTTCTGAAAATCTGACCCCGATGCTATTGTTCAAGTGGATTTAATTCAAACATGCGATTGTACAAGCGATCGCTACACAAACGCCTTTTGCTCAATATTTGCCGTAAGGATCAGTAGCAGGGCCTATACAATGCAGCAATTTGTACGTATAATGGTAAACCCCGAGTAATGCGACTGTAATATGTTTTGTCACGATTTACTTGTGATTGTGGTTTTATGGTGTGGCAGCTGGGCTAGTGAATAATCTGAGAGGGTTGTTTTTTAAAAAATATTTTGCGAAGATTTTATGAAGCTCATTTTTGTAGGTTCATTTTTGTCTTAAAAGTTGGTTATTTGAGAGGATTGGCGAAGGTGAATTATAAATTTTCAGATAACTTTACCTATATACAGGGGAAAGGAAGAAAGAGAATGAGAGAGTGGAGAGCATTAACGAATGGCCTGGACAGTCTAGGCCCAAAGACAAGAGGGTGCCTTCAACCGGAGGGAAAGCTTCTAGCTTTAAACCGCAAAGTGCCATTATAATCCCATTAAGACCGCATTATAATCCAATTAGAGACTGTTGAACGTGAATGGTACAGTTACTGACCCCCTGGCCCAGTATGTGGGTCAGATTTTCAGAAAATGTACAATTCAACTTAACTAATCTACTCAAATAATCCAAATTTCAGACGAAAAAAAGTTCAAAATACAGTTCAACCTAACCAAACAGATTGCTAGAATCAATGCAATGCCCAATATACGCGAACCTACCTAGTATTGACCAAATTGCAGCTTAATTTAACAGAATTTAATAAATGTGTACAGCTGTCAATTGTACATTTTCTGAAAATCTGACCCATGTACTAGATTTCCTGCAAATAACCCTTCATCAACGAGTTCTTTGGCTTTAGCCATGTCCGATCGGACACAGTAACTTGGTGTGAACGAATTATTTAGACAAGGAAACTCCCCAATGCTGATACAATAACACTAAGAGCTGTATCAAACAGGAAACTCCCAATTCGCCCTAATATCACCCAATAGGGGCTTTGCATGTCTGTTACAGTGCATCATGGGATAGATTTTGATAAAATCTGACATACAAATATTTTGTAACATTTTATCGAAAATTGCAAGAATTTCTTTACCAATATTATAGCTTGCATGAATGACCTATGAAAACCAAATGCATGATGGAAAAGAAGGGGACTTGTCTTAGGGAACCATGTATAACACATGGATATTGCCATTAAAGCATTGATACATAGTCCATGCTGAACATGGCATGTTTTCTATAGATTTTAGACTGTACAATTAGTCTCATAATTCCATGCGAATTTAGATTCAAAATGGCGGCTATGCAAATCCTCTATTGCCTCCGTCTAGAATAATGACTGTATTTAAACACAGTGGACAGACTAGAGAAGTATTTGGAGTGGTAGTAATTATTCATGGTATTTGTACGAGGATTATTTGTATTTGGGTACTTTCAGGTGTATAGATGGTATCAACACAGCACACCGACACGGCAAACACACGACTCTGCAACGTTACCGTTTATATGGGGAATAATGAGTAATATTTCTGATAAATATTTCTAATTTAATCTGTAAATTGTATAATCATGATTTGTTTATTCCAATCATGAGGTGGCCTGTAAATTGCCTACACAACATTTTGTAAGCTTGTAAGATTCACCCACTCTTTAAAATTGTTTAAAACCTACTGCAAGGCTATGTAGCCCCCACAATAGATGCGGTAACATAATGTCCCGTTTCTTGTAGGCTTGTATTTCGGTAGTTCTTAGTACAACATCTGGTCAGGAAATGTCTGCCTACCCTTGGATAAACCAGGGTTTTATATCGGTCAGATTTTCAGAAAATGTACAATTCACCTTCACTAATTCTCTCAAATAATCCAAATCTAAGACAAAAATCAGGTTCAAAATATGGGCTGACAGTTGTGGGATTTATAATTAAAGTCGTCTATAAACAAGCTAGTACACATGATTTCATCAGATTATTACAAGCTTCAAAACATTGGTGCAAATAAAAATGAATACACAAGCAAGCCCCATCTGTGCCCCTCTGTTAAAGCTTATCTACGGGTCAGATTTTCAGAGAATGTACCATTCACCTTTACCAATGCTCTCAAATAACCACATTTAAGACTAAAGTGAGCTTCAAAACGTAGTTTAACATAACAGAAGTGATACTTTAAATCAACAGGATACCAAATTATACTCAGATATATACCCGGTATTTTTCATTTTTCAGTCTAATTTAGAAAGATTTCCTAAATGTGTAGATCTGCCAATTGTACATTTTCTTAAAATCTGACCCATACCTTTGTTGTTGTCTGTACCATCGGCCATATCTTTCAGGGTGAAATCACCAGAAAATGTACAATTCACCTAAACCAATCCTCTCATATAACTCTAATTTCACAAATCGCACAAAAGTGATTGTGAGATATCATTATATTTGAAAAGATGAGATCGAGCGGATTCCAATGATAGTAAAGAGTCTAATAATCTAATGAATATTTCTAGATTTTAAGTTTGATATCTTTATTTTTGAAGAAAATAACTTTGCCATATTTCTGGGGTTTAATAACTAGTAAAGTAACTAAATATACTCCATATGAAGACCTTTAAAACGAAGGGATATATTACTCAAATTGTCCTGAAATTTGATCGATCGATTGATATGACTGAAATAGATTTCTTTAAGATGTTCTTTGGAATGCTTATCTATTCAATACACCCATCCACACAACTAAGATGACTACATCAACCCAACAATCAAACAATTCCTAAATGGGTCAGATTTTCAGAAAATGTACAATTCAACTTCGCCAATCTTCTCAAATAACCCAAATTTCAGACGGAAATAAAGTTCAAAATACAGTTCAACCTAACCAAACAGATTGCTAGAATCAATACAATGCCGAATATACTCGAACTTACCTAGTATTGACCAAATCGCAGCCTAATTTTGCCTAATTTACTAAATGTGTACAGCTGCCAATTGTACATTTTCTGAAAATCTGACCCAAATAGAAAATCCTATGAATAAAACACTATGAAAAATGTTAATTTTGTGACTTATGACTCATTAGTCTGTAACAAATTATATTTAGGTTACGGATTCGTTGTACAGACGAAGCTAATTTCCAAGAATAACTTAGCAGGGAACATTTAAAGTAGGGATTTCTTATGCAACAGGCACAAGATCTATTTATTTTGCAGAACACAAAATGCATGCTCAAGCTCATACTCTACCTGCCAGCTGTCTCAGTTATTCTTCCCGCGGGAGACTTGAAGTGAATCGCGTTATAAGTTGATAATCTTTGAGGTCAAGTGTAGCTTGGAAAGACTTTAAAGGTATTAAATATATCGTCACCAGTTTAAAAACAACGATTAGTGACACCATTGTACTATAATCTCATGAGTAAGATTTTCAGAAAATGTACAATTCGCCTTCACCAATGCTCTCAAATAGTCCACATTTAAGACAAAAATGAGCTTCAAAATGCAGTTTAACATAACAGAACTGATACTTTAAATCAATACGATACCAAATATACACAGATATACCCGGTATTCATCATTTTTCAGCCTAATTAAGCAGAATTTCCTAAATGTGTAGAGCTGCCAATTGTACGTTTTCTGAAAATCTGACCCTTATAGATTCAATAATATTTGGCTTGGATTATAGAATAGGCGTTGTAGGAACGTTTTGAGGAATCTTGCCCTTAATTGATGATTGGCATAATTATATCTGGAATGTTTTGATTTACTCTGGACTTATTTAAATATGTACGACAACTTGATTAGACCAGCTGTTCACTAATACTTGCCTAAGTTGTCAATTTCATAGTTAGCCTACATAAAACTGTGAAATTAACAGTTTATATCTCCGCGAAGCACGTCAACAAACTGAGGAGGCTATTTTTAAACATTGTTCTAAATCCTGCTAAATTAGGCTGAAAATGGTTTGGTTCTCTTGAATCGTATTTTGAGGAGAGGTTTTGTCTTAAATTTGGGTTTTTTGAGAGGATTGGTGAAAGTGAATTGTACATATTCTGACGATTTCACCCATCACCCTTGAATGGGGATAGCCTCTCCTTCCCTCCATTTCGCCCCCCCCCCCCACACCTTCACACGCTCCCCCCCCCCCTCTCTTCTCACGCCCCCCCCCCCCCCGCCGAATCTACTATATTGGTTTACGCGAAACCATCGGATCATGCATTGACTCCATGCAATGACTTGACTGCTGGTAATACAATTTACCGTATTCTATCAAAAGGAAGCCCGGGCTCTTATTTCAAACATCCTGCGTCCAAACCCGGATCCTCTTATACAAGAGATCCTTGCTTGAATGTTCCTATATGATCTAACATCAGATAAGAATAAGAATCTAGAAGTATGGTGATAAGTACACATTACCAGTACCAGATTTAATGGTATTAAAGACATAAACCACTGTCATATGCCCTGCTGTAGGCGGGAGTTCAAGCAACTAATGCATGAAAAATAAGTCACAATTTTTGTTTCCAAACTTTCTTGAAAAAGAACATGGTTGGGTGATAACAAAAAGCAAAAAGAAATGGATCCCAGCATTTTTCTTTTCATTTTAGGGACCACCAAAGATCAGTATTGAAGTCTGTGGGGGAAAATGGATATTTTCTCAGTTGCTCCAAGATTTCAGACAGATGAATAACATTTTGCTGTTGAGAATTCTTCTAAACATAGCTATTATACAGGTTTGCCCTCATGCATGCCACCTAATGGTACACTGTTTGCTTCTAGATTATGCACACAAAAATTGCCCCTCAATGTTGGGCCTGAATTCTGTCCTATTATATAAGCTATGGAAAGGCAAATTGTGAAGATTAATTGTTACACTTGTTACACATGTTAATTCCCAACCACCATTGATTGTGTGTGTTAGTATTGTATAGGCTATCCCTACCAGTTGGCAATTTCACATAGGAAGGAGTTGTTTGCTGGGATTTAGAAAATGGTCCTCATGGGGTCAGGTATTTATAAGTATTTTAATATTTTTTAATGAAAATGAATTTTATTGGTCAAAGTTTCACACAGTGATAATTCTCATTCGCCAAGTACAAAACATAATCAATTTGTTTTACGACATCATTACATTTTAACCTTTACTTTAATTTACATACACTCTACACTAACTCAGTCACTTGTTGCTATAAATAAGTACACTATTTTTAATCTACTATCATTTAACATACTGGTTTCTAGTTACTACACCACTATATAAATAGTAGATAGAGCATTATATATATTTAAGCTTTAATACATCGATGGTACATGCAACAGCGATAATCAATACAATACTATACAATATCATTTCAATTCAATACAATACATTATTCTTGGAATTTTTCTTTTCCTGAGAGGTCGGAGATACTATCATATATCCCAACATGACCAGGACATAACTAAGACATTCCCCATATCCCCGTGGGTGGGGGTGAGGTTGGGGTTGCAATTGACAAGTGCATTATATCCAGACCCCCGGTTCTTGTTGAGCAAATACGGTACTTGCCTTATTGGCAGCACCCAACCCATTCATGAGGCATTTCACCCTTCACACTCTCTACCTGAAACACGGTACAAAATGCCGCCCGTACACTACATATCACTGGACATAACACAATGTTAATCTACACGTGAATCATAACCACATAATAACAACATAACAACCCGCCGTTATTTATTAGATTTACGTAATTACCGCAGTTAAAAGGAAACATTATTGGAATAGCGAGCCACAGGATACCAAAGCTCAGAGGACGGAGGAACTTTCCCAGCACCAATATTATTGATACGATACGATACGATCGCAGTCAGTTACTCACTTATAGCAAAACTTGCGTTGGACATTTTTGGATTTCCAGGGAATAATTTTGGATATAAATTTCCGGATTTCTAGCTTAAGGAAAGCAACACTTTCGGATATAAATCTCAGAGGTTTTGGTGACACAAAATAAACCCTTGTGATTATAAACAAAACATCTCAGAGGTTTTCGCGACACAAAAACAACCTCTTGTGGTTATAAATATCAGAGGGTTTGACCGAATTCTGGATATAAATCTTTTAGGATATACAAATGTATGCATCGCCAGATGTCTTCGACGAGAAGCCCAAGGCTGGAGGGAGGAGGTCCGGCTCATCGGAGGGTTTCGGAGCCGTTATCTTCAGCTTCCTGGCCGGTACCTCAGCCCATGGCCTCCCGAGAGTGGCGAGTGAGGGATCCTCCATAAGGAAAGCTTTTTGGGGAATTGTATTTTTAGGAGCTTTCGGATATTTCTCCTATCTGATGTACCTGGCTTTCTCAGACTACCTTGGGCGCCCAGTCGGAGTCAACATTAATTTCTATGTCAGGTACAACTTGTTTTCTATAATAACTATGGATTAATTTATTAATATATATAAGTGTTTTTATTTCCAATTGCATCACAATTACATTGAAAAAAGGACATGTCACTTTCTTTGCGAACATAGTTCTTCCAAGAGCGCCTCGGAAATATTAATAAATTGATTATTATAGATGAAAAGAAATAGAAAATATTATAGGTTATAGATTTTATTGGCACCTTTAAAGACTAAAGAAATAAAACTATTTATTAAAAATAATTTATCCACAGGGGTCAGATTTTCAGAAAATGCACAATTGGCAGCTCTACACATTTAGTAAATTCTTCTAAATTAGACTGAACAATCGTCAACACTAGGTATATCTGAATATATTTAGTATTGCCTTGATTCAAGCAATCTGTTTGGTTATGTTGAACAGTATTTTGAACATGATTTCCGTCTTACATTTGAGTTGTTTGAGAGGATTGGCCCGGTGAAGGTGAATTGTACAATTTCTGGCGATTTCACCCAAAAGGCTTCTTCATAGGCATGTTTTGACTCTTGAGATTTTTAGTGATCCTCGTTGTATTGGTTCTACATTTCAACACTCTCTCTTTAATACATTCCTGTGTTTCTCAGTTCGAGGGTAAGATTTTCAGAAAGTCCACAATCAAGAGTTTTACACATCTATCAAATCCTGCTAAATTAGAGTGAAAATTGATAAATACTATAAATCATTTTCAGATATCAATGAATCATTTTCAGATATCAAGAAATCATTTTCAGATATCAAGAAATCATTTTTAGATATCAAGAAATCATTTTCGGATATCGGTAATCCATTTCTTGATATCTGAAAATGATTAATGGATATCTGAGAATGATTTTCAGATATCAAGAAATACTGAATAAATGACCCAATGGCGTTCCATAAAGAACTGCACATTTTCTACTTCTTGTTCCATTCTTTTCCAATCCATCTAACAGTAACTTGACCACAATTTGGGAGGATTTTTTTTAGTTATTTTTGCTACAGGGCTTCTACAAACGTCCTCATTCTCATACGGAGGATCCGCCATTATTATTTCCTGCGATGATCATGACACTTATTATCGCTCACAGGCGGCCATTTTTCTAGCCTAACCTACCAGATGGCTACACATTGGAACATGTTTATACACCCTATCCAGAGAAACTTGTGTCTGTCTCTGAGTATAGCTTTGTTGGTCAGATTTTCTGAAAATGTACAATTCACCTTTACCAATCCTCTCAAATAACCCAGATTTAAAACTTAAATGAGCTTCAAAACGTAGTTTAACATAGCAAAACAGATGTTTTAAATCAACACGATACCAAATATATTCAGATTTACCCGGTATTCATCATTTTCCAGTCTAATTTAGCAAGATTTTCTAAATGTGTAGAGCTGCCAATTGTACATTTTTCGAAAATCTGACCCTTGTACTCCGCAGAGGCTTTTATACAGGCTTTTTTAACTCCTCCAGTATTTATAATTAAAGCTATAGGGGTATGTCCAAAAATACGACCCTATGCAGCTCCGAGTTGAACTATAATAGGGTCAGATTTTCAGAAAATGCATAATCTACAGTTTTGCACATCTCTCAAATTCTGCTGAATTAGAGTGAAAAATGATAAATACGGTACTGAGTATATCTGTGTTTATTCTGTGTTGTATTCATTCAATAAAATAATGCCTGGTTATGTGGAATTGTATTCTGAACCTGATTTTTTGTCTTAAATTAGGGTTATTGGAGGGGATTGGTGAAGGCCAATTGTACATTTTCTGACAACTTGACCCACTAGCCTTGGTCATATAAATCTATTAGCGGTTAGTGTGTTTTAGTGTGTTTTAGTGTCTTGTGCCTTTCATGATTGAAAGCATGTATAATAATTTTGTTTTTGTTTTTAAAC
Source organism: Sthenelais limicola (assembly GCA_942159475.1). Lineage (NCBI taxonomy): Eukaryota > Metazoa > Annelida > Polychaeta > Phyllodocida > Sigalionidae > Sthenelais > Sthenelais limicola. The sequence continues at coordinate 16,286,018 of OW804096.1, read as the reverse complement.
CACTTTTATTCAATATGTCAACAAAGAACCGTCCATCATGGGTTGATAACATCGAGATTTACATCATACCCTTCTTCTCCTCTTGTATTGATATATTTTCTACCTCTCTTCTATCCTAGCTCAGAAAATAAAAGAAACAATAATATCATTCATACGTCTATACTACTTAAATCTGAATACAATTTCCTCCATGCTTCTCTCCACTCTTTTGGGGCGTTCACTACCTTATTCTGATATAGCATCGTTCGAGAACTGCTTTCCAGATCCACTATGACAATTTTGAGATATGTATAATAAATCTGTTAACTTACTCGTTGGTTTCAGTCACTTGGAATATTGCAGTCGCTCGGAACATTGCATGCAACTCATGCAATATTCACTCTCCTTCAACCAACTCGTTAGTTAACCTGTATTCAATATTGGACTAAATAAAATGATTTAAAAAATAGTACTGGTAAAAAAAAAGTGAATCAAATCCAATCCAATTGCAGGACATCTGCAGACTTCCCGGCAGTGACAGTATGTAACATGAACCCACTGAAGAAAACCAAACTGAAAGGGACAGTGTACCAACCACTGATGACAATAGACGACCAATACCGCGCTGCCATGCAGCAGTCACTAGGAGGCAAGGGTGGAGGACCTGGCAATGCTAATATTGGCAACTCCAACTCCAACAGTCAAGGTAATATTCACTTATTTATTTATATATGTATTCCATTATATTTGTATGTGACGGAGCAAATGGGATCTCTCCTTCTTGACCAAGATGCTACCATGTACTGGAGAATAATCTCCAAGGAGATGGTGTGACCACCTCACGCTTTATCTATGACGTCATAAACAGTGCAACATAAATATTGTGATGTCCAAATAGTTTTTTTTAAAATTTGAATCCCTAAAATTGTTGGAGATGTAACCAAAATGATTGGAGATGTAAAATTTTAAAAAAGATCCATCATATTTGTGATGTTTTTCGGGAAAATGAGTCAAAAGTCGCAAAAATGAGACTTTCCAAAGTGATTTATTTACAAGATATCTTTGTTGGAATGTCCTCCCTTTTGGGTGGTTTAGCGCCTTTAGTCATATGAATTTATGTACCAAATGTCAGGACAGTGCATTAAAAATATCCTTGTGTTTCGAAGATCAATCCTATGGAGTATATTTTAGTTACTTTACTTGTAATTGCTCACCAAGAAATATAGCAGTTTGTTTTTCAAAAATAAAAATATCAAGCCTAAAATATGGAAATATTTGATAGTTGTCCTAGTGTTTACCGTCGTTAGAATCGACTTGATCTCATCTTTTCAAATATGAGGATATCTCAAAAAATATCTTTTGCAACGTCTTGTGACTCATTTTTCTGTAACACATCACTTATTTATTCAATTATCTTTATTCAATCATATACTCTATTTATCTAATTTACAATTGTCCAGTCATTTATAATTTATTCTGGATTGGGTTATTTTGTTGCGAAATTTAATTTTGATGTACTTTCAATTAAAAGAATATATTCGTAGTTTTCTTAAAGTTGTGAACTTTTTTAAAACAACGCAAATTAAAAAAAAAGGTAAGAAGAAAATAAAACAGCCCAATAATATAACCCAATACAAAGTATGCTTTTGCAGGCTAGCTGTTTATTTGATATATGTGATGTGTTTCAGGAAAATGAGTCATAAGTCGCAAAATTGATATTTTTCAAAGTGTTTTTTCCACAAGATCATATTATTGGAATGTTCTATCTTTTGGACGGTTTATCACTTATACCTATATCAATTGATGTATACAATTTCAGGACAATCTATGAAATATTTCCTTTCGTTTTAAAGGTCCTCATATGGACCACATTTAGTTACTTTACTGTTTATTGACCCCCAGAAATATTGGAAACTTTTTTTTTTCAAAAACGAAAATATCAAACTTAAAATCTAGAAATACTTATTAGATTATTAGACTGTTTACTATCATTGGAATCGGCTTGATGTCATATTTTCAAATATAATGGTATCTCAAAATTTATTTTTTGCGACTTATGACTCATTTTCCTGAAACACATCACATATGTGATGTGTTCCAGCAGTAAAATGAGTCACATGTCGCAAAATTGACATTTCTCAAAGTGTTTTTTCCACAAGATTTCTTATTGAAATGTTCCGATTCTTAGGGGGTTTAGCACTTATAATGATATGAATCCATGAAACAAAGTTCAGGACATTGTATTAAATATATCCTTGCCTTTTGAAGGCCTTCATATGGAATATATTTAGTTACTTTACTGGTAATTGCCCATCCAGAAACATTGCAAACTTATTTTTTCAAAAATAAAAATATCAAACTTAAAATATAGTGTCCTAGTGTTTACCATCATTGGAATCAGCTTGATCTCTTCTTTCCAAATATGGTGACATCTCAAAAAATCTATATTTTGCGACTTATGACACATTTTCCTAAAACGGATCACATATTTGATATGATATGTACGTATTTCTGATTGATTTATCCATAAGTCTGTCATCATATCAAATTTTATTATGACCTTATTTTTATATTCGTTGATCAGTCAAAGCTCTCAATGCATTCATCAATCAATTGGATTAATTGATCAATTCAAAAAGTCAATTATTCATTCATACAGCCAGTAGTCAAAATCGCAGATCAGGTAAGGATTGGTGGTGTTTGGGGAATTGAACTACCATGACATAATTTCAAAATACTATCATATTGAATGTTTGAACTTGTTAAATAGGAATAGATGATGCCGAAGCTTTAGGTAATTGATAAGTGGGTCAGATCTTCAGAAAATGTACAATTCGTCTTCACCAATCCTCTCAAATAACTCAAATTTAAGACAAAAATTACTTTCGAAATAAAGTTCAACCTAACCAAACAGATTATTGGAATCAATGCAATGCCGAATATACTCGAATGTACCTAGTATTGACCACATTGCAGCCTAATTTAGCAGAATTCACTAAATGTGTACAGCTGCCAATTGTACATTTTCTGAAAATCTGACCCAAGTATTTGATTACAATTAAGCTGGTCGTGGCAGTGGTTGTGAGTCTGTGTCACCATTATGCACTGTTTTTTCCAGCGTCCTGTAAGGTGGAATAGAGTACATGGATTGATACCAATACTAATTATAACCCTAACCCTAACCTTAGATTGATGATCCTAAGTAGATATTAGGCAGTTAGATCCTGAGGTTATAGTCGTGAGATTTGTCTAAGGCTCCCAGGAAGCAAGCCAAGGCAAAGCCGAGGCAAAGTTGAAGCTTGTTTCCGGAAGCCAGAGACAAAGTGATGGATCGTAACCGAATGATCTAATGGCTTTAGTCCCCTTTTGTTGGGCTGTTACTCTCATTTACAACAATTTATGAGTGATTTCGAAGCAAACAACCCTATTGTTTTGTAACAGCTTGACAATAAAGAATATTTGAATCAAATTGAATTGAAAATGAACAAGTGGAAAGCCATGATCTAGCCGTTTTGAGCAGTATATATTGTTTTTTATTTTTGTCGGCCGAAACGGAAGTCCAACACTAGTAGGCCTACCTCTGGTCTGTATGTGTACAACCGTCCCGGTCAGCCCAACAAACGGGGACTGAACCACATTAGTAGCCTGGCGCCTAGTATTTAGTCGGTACCGCTTTGATCCAGCATTAGTTCCACAGTGCATATGATGGTGGATTATTTCCCGTTAAAGGGTCAATAAACTGGTTTGTGGTCCCTTTTAGGACAACAAACGTTATGGATCCACAAGTACAACACACAAGCCCCAATTTTCTACCTCCATATGGGTCAGATTTTCAGAAAATGTACAATTGACCTTCACCAATTCTCTCAAATAACCCAAATTTCAGACGAAAATAAAATTCAAAATAGAGTCCAACTTAACCAAACAGCTTGCTATAATCAATGCAATGCCGAATATAATCGAATTTACCTAGTATTGACAAAATTGCAGCCTAATTTAGCAGATTTTACTAAATGTGTACCGCTGTCAATTGTACATTTTCTGAAAATCTGACCCATTTATGTCCAACTTATAGTCACCCAGAAGTGCCAATTGAGAAAACTTAGGTACAAATGGTCTGTTTAACACTAGAGGGCACTGAGAGTGCTCTGTGACGTCAGAAGGTGGCTCCTGAAATATGACACTCCAGCCCTTCACAACCATAGCAACCAAGCTTAAAATCTCCAACTTTCCCCCTCGATTTCCAAAACCTATACACAGTTGTTGGCAAAACGCCGCCGCCGATCATAGCGCCACCTGTAAATACCCGGATTCCCATCTCAAAGTATTGAGTGTTATTATGGAACTATTTTTTCCCTTGTCTAAATCGATAAAACTCACTAAATGCTTGGTAACTACAAATGGGGTCAGAGCATTTGAATAATAGCAAAATTGTTTTATTTCTGATAATATTTTGGGGTTTAGCAACCCTTTAACCATAGTGAATTAGGTCATACCTCTTCCAGATCTAGGTCACTGCCCCACTTCCACCAAAATTGCTACTAATGGGGCAGGGCCTAGTACGTAGAAACTGGTTGCAGTATATAGGGCCTGCCTAAGGAGGATGTCATCATGTCAACACCAAATTTTAGCCGCCCCCTCCCTCCTAAAGCTGTGTTAGTGTGTGCCTGGTGCCTAGTATCGAGTCGCTTCCGGATAAAGTATCCATGGATGTGTAGGGCCAGCACCAACAAACCACAGACTCCTATGACTAATCATGGGTCCAAAATCACATTTTCTTTTAACCAGATTCTTTTAATCAGCTCTTACCGAATATACTCAGATATGTACATATCATTCATCATTTTTCAGCCTAATTTTTTCAAGCCCTCGTTGACCATTTGAAAATATACATTTCAGCGCTAGCACGATTGGCCAAATGGTTGGCTAAACAACAAGGCAATATATATCGCTGATCATAATGGGTTGTATATACCTCTAGGTGTTTACTGGCTCCGTATATAGCTATCTATTAGTTAGTATGAGATCAGTGTGAGATTCATATGTAAGGGGGTCTTGCACATTGAGGGGAGGTATATTCTTCTAGATTCATTTCAGATTTCATCATTTTATCATTTATTCTTAATTAATTTAGGAATTCCATGTTTGTCCATTTGTGATATGTCACAGACAAATCAGTCATAAGTTGCAAAATTGATATTTTTCAAAGTGTTTTATTCACAGGATGTCCCATCATTGCGTTGGAATCCTTTTAATCTCATTTCCCTGAAGACGATGGTATCTTAATCTCAAAATTATCTCTAATTTGTGGCATAATGATGAAGTACAAGATCATAGAATGGTCACAAAGTGCAAGACCACCAATTAGTTATAATCCTTCATTTTTAGTGTGATGATGATTTTGCTTGTTTATATCCTCATTTCCACTGATCAACCAGAATTTTGGAAATGACCTTTTTAAGAAGCTCATTATTTTGGAGCGCCAAGTGTCAACCTCACAATTTTGTTGATTACTAATCATTTTCGTTAACAAAATAGTCATTTAGGAACAAAATTGTAATTTTGTTCATTGACAAATTAATTTTGTCAACAAAATCAACGAAATTGTGAGGTTGACACTTGGTGCCCCATACATTACAGGTTAAATTTGCACCCTCAGAAATGGCTTTGCCACACAACATCTTAGAAACCATGCACCAGTAAAGTTAAAAACTCATTTCCTGGAATATTTTCCTACTTTCCTAAACCAATTGTCTCCAAATTTCTTTATTTTAAAAGCACGTCATAAACCTAGCTTGCTTTTCAAAATACTGCATTTGAAAAATTTGGCGGTTAGAGACGAGCAAGGATGTGATCATTTTACACCAGAGACAACTATGTCAAATCGTTTAAAGACGCCAGAAAATGTCCTCTCCTTCTTGATGACTCAATAAGCCTTGTCTCGTCAATTTGGTAAACTCTGGTTGTCACTTATAAATAAATATTATTTTCTGAAACTTCATGCCCAGTAACAGTATATCAAATATCCCTTCCAATTCTTTCATTATCTGGGTAAGAAATCCTTGAAATAATGATATAAGAGTTGGAAAGATTATTGCATCCACCAGAATTGTCTTACTTAAATTGACTTTTTGTAAATCTCCAAAAATAAGTTTGTATGAGTTAAACAAGAGCCTACTAAAGCAAACTTTCAGGATGGTAGGAGAAGGACAATGTGATAAATGAAGCTGCTTGCTTCACTTTGACATTCTGTCATTTAAACATAGTTTAACATAAATAATACTGCCACATAATATTAAATGATAAACACAAGTGGTTTTATAACTTTACATTTTGTATTTCCAACAAAGCAATACAATTCACCATAATTATATAAAGACTAATTTTATTTAAAACGCCCACAATTCCCTGATAAGAACATATCAAATTAAGCTACAAACAATTCTGACAAGAAATAACAACAATCAAGTTAACAAGCATAATATAACCATAAGCATAGTAACATACATAACAACAATAATAGTAAGAAAAATCTCAGATTTCTCTACTAATAATAAAAGATGATAATAATATTACTAATATGAAAGGAAATAATAATAATTAATATCTTTTTGCAGAAAAGGATGATAGGGATGAAGAAATATCCAATGCCCTCGGCTCAGCTGGCAAAGATGGCCTAATGTTGGAAAATAGTGACTTCATCTCCGGGGCTTCAAGCGACTATGACTTTGAGAGTTTCATCTCCTACTCAAAGACAGATGACTTCAGTGACCTGACAGACTTGCTCAGACCCAGTAAAGAGGAGCTCGACAATTTGGGTCATATGCCTGAGGACTTCATCCTTCAGTGTAGCTTTGATAAGACTAACTGCTCCTATTTGTGAGTGAAATGTTGTTCATTATTAAAATAATATAATGATAATGTGTATGCTATTGGTTTCATGTTCTTTTTATAATTAGGAGATGTATGTCCTTCTGGAATTAAATCCAGGTTTGATTCCCTAGCATGAGCAAGTTAAAGATCAAAATATCAACATTACTAGTCTTATATGTTTAGTCATTAGTTAACTCATCAGTATTCTTTCCCTCTCCTCTCTCTTCACTCTCCCATCTCCCTCTCTCTTCCTCTCTCTCATCTCTCTCCACTCACTCTCCCTCGAGAGCTCTCACTCTCATCTCTCTCCCCTCACTCTCCATCACTCTCTCCCATCTCTCTCTCCACCTGTCTCTCCCGTTCTCTTCCCTCTCTGGGTCCTCACTCTTCCTCTCTCCCTCTCTCTCCACTGTCCTCTCAATCTCCCTCTCTCTCCACTATCTCTCTCTCCAACTGTCTCTCCCTGTTTCTCTCCCTCTGTCTCTTTCTCTCCTCTCTCTCTCTCCCATTCTCTCTCCCTCTCTCTCTCCTCCCTCTCTGGTTTCTCTCTCTCCCTCTCTCTCTTTCTCTCTTGCATTCTTTTGTGACGACCAAATCCAGATTTAATAATGAATGTATGATTTGATAATAATGACGATAACATAAACATTCCCTTTGCAGGGACTTCCATAAAGTGTATAATAACCGGTATGGCAACTGTTATACATTTAACCACGGCTACAATGGCACTGCCACTAGAACCACTACCAATTACGGCTCACGTTACGGTAAGTTATTGTGTATAATTATTGAAAGGTGAATGCTTAGCAGCTGGACTAAACAGCCTGGTAAACATTATATTACAATAGGGTTGTACTATATTACCCCAGGAGTTAGTGGAAGACTAGCTATAAGAGCTGAACTAAACAGCCTGGTAAAACACTATACGTCAATTAATGGTAGTATACTACCCCGGGAGTTAGTGCAAGACCAGCTATAGGAGCTGAACTAAACAGCCTGGTAGACCATCATACATCAATAGATGGTAGTATACTACCCCAGGAGTTAGTAAAAGACCAGTTATAGGAGCTGAACTAAACAGCCTGGTAAAACTCGTATAACAATTATATGGTAGTATACCAACTCAGGAGTTAGTGGAAGACCAAATAAAAGAAACTGAACTAAACAGCCTGGTAAAACATCATACAACAATACATTATAGTATAATATACATGCACACAAGAAATAGTAGAAGAAAGTTTGAAGGGGTTGGGGTGGGGTGAGACAGCAATGCAATGATCTGAAGCCTGGACTAGACTCAAGGACAAATACACTGGGATCGATCAGGTATGAATACGTGACTATACTGAGCAATAGAAGATAGACACACTCACCCACAATCTCCAATAGAGCAGCTCAGATCCACACACTTTCGTTTGAGAGGGAGGGATACATATATATGTGTCACAGACAAAGAAGTCATATGTTTAAAGGAAAATGGATTTTGAGAGGATTTTTACTTCATA